>MJUU01071952.1:60562-104673 GCA_002080025.1 Modiolus philippinarum
ATAAACAATGAAAGGATATGGAGTAAGTGCACATCAGACAGAGTATCTACAAATATATGGAAAAAACGCTTTTATCTTCGTTTTTCATCTTGAAATCACCATGAGGCTTTTATCAATATGCTTTGCTCATACCTCAAAGTAATTCAAGACCAAGATGGCTTCTAGCACCTGTTTGAGCGGAAAACATTGCTAAATGTCGATCAACGCTAATACATTAGTCACGAAAATTGGCCTGGTTTTTTTTTGCATGATGGTCTCAAAAATTTATCTCTGTAGCAACTTGTTGAAATAGAATAGTTATGTAAAGTAAATAGATTAAAAAATGTGTTTACAATACATAATTTGCACATCAAATATTTTATTGGCATCAAATTTTAGCAACATTATCTTCATATTTAAAAACGATCAATTAATAAGTCTGTCGATAGGAGAAGAACAATTCGTTGGCATATTTTAATGTTACAGTCTTTAACTTAATATATATGTTCCTTTTCAACGCTCTTCAACAGGTTGTATATATCATTGGAAAAGGGTGTCAATAGGGTGTGGATAAACTGTTTTTGCCAAAAGGACTAGAAACCTGGTTCACGAAAATCTGCCATGTTTTCCATCCTTTCGTATGATGGCTCCTGAAACTTTTGTAGTTTGTTGAAAGAGATAAGCTGATTTGAAAAATTAAGAAAATAATCCATGCAATATTTTACGATGCAACCTTTTCAGCGGCAACAAATTCATTGACAATAAATCCTCACAGCTATATCTTTGTGCCTTTACACGATCAATGGAATGGCTGGAAGTAGACGATATTTGATCATACAAAATTATGTACAAAATTAAGTATGGCAATCCCGAACATATGAAGATTGCACCACGATTATTATATTATATATATTCTTGTTCTGCATTAACCACTGAATATAATCTTTGTTTGTTTCTGATAACACAAAGTCTTGTATTTACATAAGTTGCTGTTAAAAAAATATTTCACGTAAAATGTAAAGAAAAATCCAGAAAATCCATTTCTTTTAAGAGAATCACGAAACGCTATTTCCACCGTCTAACTTAATACACTCTCCAGTTATCATAGCACTTCTGTCACTTAACAAGAAAACTACCAAGTTGACAACATCTTCCACTTCTACAAATTTATTATTTAATTACAGATTATTGTCCTTCTACAAACTAGTGCAGGTAACAAACAAGGACAGGTCCTTGAACAAATAAAAAAATCATTCATGTTCTAGGAACTGCCCGACCATTTTGGCATGAATGTTAAGAAACGGTCCATTTTATAATCTTATTTATGTATTGAAATTTAATATTTGCAAAGTACAGAAAACTAATGTTTAACTCTCGTTTTTGATAATGTTCAAAATTTGGCACGTTTTTTAAGGTAATATCTGTGACAAGCCATTAGGTTTGCCTTCTTTCGTCATTTCCACTGTCTCCTCTGCATTTCAGCTCGATAGTCATTTAGTCGAAAGCCATACGGCCGAAACGTTAGGCAATCGTCCCTTCTTTCCAATTTTTGTTATTTTTAGATGTTTTTTTAATTTGTATATTTTTGTGTTTTTTTTTACGAAATAATCATGGCCAACTATACCATTTTTATTTTGTTTAATAGGCAATTTGTGGCCATTGCATAACATATATATTTTTGTAAAAATAGATGGATTTTGTACATATCCTTTAATATTCTAGCCACCCACTTCTGAAATTGACTGTTTATGATTTATTTTGCAATTGTCACCACAGAAGCTTTACGGTCGTCACCATAATTTGACAGACCTTTACAATGTTTCACAGATAAGAATAGATATCGTTTGTTACATCCAGAGTTGATTACCGGACTGACAAACACCGATTGTTACAAAACCGCACTTTTCACTTGCAGTGTAAAGGAATGATGGAGCAGATCAAGCTTACCCTTCCAGAGCACCTAATGATACTTCAAGCTTTGTAGGGGTTCACACTGGTAGTGCTTTAGTTGTGTGTCGTTCATGTTAATTTTCGTTTACTTGTTTGGTCTTTGTCATGCTGTCTTAATTCGTGTTGGATATGATTTGCCGTGATTTTTGATGTTTGATTTTTGAATTCTCTCTTACATTATTTTTGCTTCGGTATTATTAGCCGATCTATTATTTTCTCTAAATAGAACTAGTGTACATTTTGTATTTGTTTGACAACATTCTGTTTTTCTTGCACGGGTAATTAAATTTCAACTATCTTTTACACGAATATTATATGTTTCCGCTTCGAAATTCAAGTACTTTAAGGATGGTCACTCCTCAAGTTTATTGTATCAAGGATTTAAAATTATCATTTTTATTTATCAGAATATGGATCATACATCATTTTAAGCAAAAAATATTAATAGGTCAGTGTGGCAGTTTTTGAGATTTAAATGCCTTTAATTTTGGCGGGAAACCAAACTTCTCTAGACTTTTCATCCACTTTGCATTAAGGTAATCAACCTTTGAAATGCGATGGAGTTATATCAAGAATTTCATCATTTTTTTTCAGAAGTCTATTGAAGATGTATACTATCATATTTTGAAAAGAAAAGTGAGGGTCAGTGTGCAAAATAATTTAATGCATCATAATGGATAAAATAAGAGAATTCCGAAAGTCAGAGATAGTTTCAAAAACCTGAGGAGTGACCATCCATAAGGATTTATCATTATGGATTATAACATTAAATATGCTAACGCACTGAAACACGTATTGATTTTGAATTGAAAATAAGAGAAAACTAATATGAATGATAATATACATGTAATAAAAACATATTCTCTTTTTGTTGGCTTAAGGGTATTTGATTGTTATTAAAAAAAAATGGGAGACGAATGCATCTTAGCTAACTGGTAAGATTTTACCCTTTTTAGCCGACAATAATTCTTCGATGTCATGTCAATGGCAAGCAAAATTGGAGAAAATATCCAATTTATTAAAATTTACAATTATTTATAAATATTTATAAATTCATTTTTAATCAAATAAACAGTTCCTAAATAATTGAATTTATTACTTATAACAATTATTAAAAAAAAATAATTAATTGGATTGTAACTATTACTAAATGAATTATTTATACTTGTGAATGATTTGTTGATATTATTAATGGATTATACATATTCATGAATAAATAACAGATATTAAGAAATAAGCAAGAATTATAAATATATATATCAAATGTTAATATTTATAGTTGATTTGTTAATATTTATAATAGATTTATTGATATTTTTCAATGAAATGTTAATACCCATATGATCCTCTCTATGAATTATAAAGATAAATAAATAAACTACAAATACGTATAAATGAAATATAAATATCAACAAGTGAATTATACATATTTAAAATCAATCGTTACTATTTATAAATCGAGCCAAGTGGACAAAAATGCCTTAGTAATTTATAGTAACAATTATTTAAAAATATTCATAATTCAGTTGTTAACATTAAGAATTCATTTATATATATTTATAAACGGAAAAGGAATTACTAATATTTACAATTGAAATGTAAATGATTCAAGATGAGTAACAGAAAACCGAATTAACTGTAAATCATTAATATCAATAAATGTATTATATAAATATATAATAAATGATTTTTAAATATAAATACATGATTTATAAATATCAATAAATGAATTATATATTTATTTGTTTATGGATTATAAATATCGAGAAATAAGCAAGGAATATGAATATTAATAAATAAATTGTTAATATTTGAAATTGATTTTATTTGCTTATTAATGAGTTATTTTTTATTGATAATTGTTTTTGTAAAAATATTTACAATTGCATCATAAATATTAATAAATTAAATAATAATAAAAGGGTAATAACAAAATTACCGAACATGGTTGTCAAGAGCCAAAGTTCATGAGACAAAAAACAAATTAAAAAAAACAAAAACAAAAAAACAAACAAATCAATTCAATTATAAATATTACAAATGAGAAACAGATATTTATAACTAATTATTAATATCAATAAAGCAGGTTTTATGCTCACTTTGGTTTGTTATAAGAATAAAGGTCGTTATTTAACTAAAATTAAATATGTTCCAATGTAACCTACAGTATAAATTGGAAATGGGGTAAATGTCATGTAGACAACTTCCCATGTCCAGGTTAAAACGACCCAAAAACAAAGCATCTAGGGTCCCCGAACGGTCTTCAACACGGCGAGGAACCCCATACCATATCGCAAGCCCTAAATGGCCCAAATGTACATACTTACCTGCCAATTTACCAAGTGGAATCCTTTCTTCTACTATCTTTTTTAATTCCGTGAAATTTTCAATCTTTAATGTCATTGGCGTGGAAACTAAACCAGGATTGACAGAATTTACCCTTATCTAGAATAAAATGCCACTTATTAGTAATATTGATATTCTGTAATAATTATCACACGAGGACGCGATGTGTCTGTATAAGATCATCCCCCCCCCACGGTCGGAGGAGTGATCTTATATGCAATATAGAAATTTACTGTTTTTTTTCAAAATTCTTACCCCTTATTGGAAATACTAAGGCTTCATGCCGTGTATCACACTCGGTGGATGT
Organism: Modiolus philippinarum; assembly: GCA_002080025.1. Lineage (NCBI taxonomy): Eukaryota > Metazoa > Mollusca > Bivalvia > Mytilida > Modiolidae > Modiolus > Modiolus philippinarum. The sequence continues at coordinate 65,145 of MJUU01071952.1, forward strand.
CCTTAGTACTGGATCAGACCTCCTATTTCGACATTTTTGGTAATGAGTACATCTTTTCTCACATTTTTTTTGGTTTATGGCTTTCCATATCATTTGATTCTAGAATCTTATTGAGCAAGCTCACATACCCCACGTCCAAACATATAAGAAAATCCTGCTTCATTGAACTCCAAAAGTACCCTATAATCATTATTTTGTTTAAAAATGACAAAGTTCATCAATGCGTATTTTGTCAAAAATGATAAAAAAAATCAAGTTCAAAGTAACATGCACATCTTTGATATATGCACAATAATCCTGCAATATAAAAACTTCCAATCTTAAAAACTGCAGGAGGAGTTATCCGGACAAATGATGTATCCCCTTAGTGATGACAGACGGACAGACGGACGGACGGACCAGTCAAAAACTATGTACCCTCCGCAACTTCGCTGCGCGGGGTATGATAACGTGTACAACATAACAAAATTTAACGGTTTGTTATAAAACTTAGGTATTTTTGTACTTACAAAGGCAAACTAAGTTTGAGTGTGATATCTAATTTACACTCAGATAATATATGAAGTGAAGTAAAAACCGATTTACATTTTTAGAAATATTTCCATACCCATAATGTCATAAAATAAATATTCCATACTATAATATATATATATATATATATACGTCTGAAAATCATCCCAACATTGTTAGATCTGCACATTGGTAGTTCCCTCTCCGGGATTCGAACCATCACTGTTGTGACATCTTTGGCAACACCGCCTGCACTACATCCAGCGCCCTAGACCACGCGGCTACCTAGGCTATATAAAAATATAGCTTTCGGTAACCGGGTGATACCGCCTCATAGGTTTAATCTAGGGTTGTAACGCAGTACATGATGTATAGGTGCTCGTGCAGATCAGCTGTGTGTATAGCAGAGAGGATTCAATGTCTTTCGACAAGGAATGACGCCACACAAAGTTTATAATTTTTATATAGTTGGCTGAAGTATGTGACAACAAATCTTCATACTATACCTGTCCAATGGATAATATCGTGAGACATTATACTGGTCTTGATGAATTATTTATATATACGTTTGAAAATCAGCCAAACATTGTTAGATCTGAACATTGGCAGTTCCCTCTCCGGGATTCGAACCATCACTGTTGTGACATCTTTGGCAACACCGCCTGCACTACGTCCAGCGCCCTAGACCACGCGGCTACCTAGGCTATATAAAAATATAGCTTTTTGGTAACCGGGTGATACCTCCTCGTAGGTTTAATCTAGGGTTGTAACGCAGTACATGATGTATAGATGCTCTTGCAGATCAGCTGTGTGTATAGCAGAAAGGATTCAATTTCTTTCGACAAGGAATGCCGCCACACAAAGTTTATAATTTTTATAAAGTTGTCTGAAGTATGTGACAACTCTTCATACTATACCTGTCCAATGGATAATATCGTGAGACATTATACTGGGCTTGATGAATTATTTATATATACGTCTGAAAATCAGCCCAACATTGTTTGATCTGCACATTGGTAGTTCCCTCTCCGGGATTCGAACCATCACTGTTGTGACATCTTTGGCAACACCGCCTTCACTACGGTCCAGCGCCCTAGACCACGCGGCTACCTGGACCCAGATCACTAATTGACCTTTTGAACTGATACACACAAAAATAGTGCTTAATTCGGTCAACCACTCCACAGGCTTGGAAGGTGTACTATTTACTGAAAACTGAATGAATGGAAATAATAATTGGTGTTTTGGAATAAGGACTTACGGCAAAAAAGTCATGTAGATTTTCAAGCTAATGGAATAAAGATGTGTATGAAAATTTTCAACTTTATTGGAAGATGCCCATTCAGGAATATTTTGGTATCGACGTGGGGATTATTTTTATATTTTTCGGGGTTTGATAAATCCCGGAAAATCCAGACTGACATGCCACCCCGAAAATTTAATGGAAGGTACCCCAGTCAATTCCGCACGTTTTGAGGGGTAACACATGTACCAACGAAATATAGAAATGGGTGGAATAACTCAAAATGTTACTATTGGAGCCTATGGAAAATTAATTGGTGTTCTGTGCCCACCTAGGCTATATAAAAATATAGCTTTCGGTAACCAGGTGTTACCTCCTCATAGGTGTAATCTAGGGTTGTAACGCAGTACATGATGTATAGGTGCTCGTGCAGATCAGCTGTGTGTATAGCAGAGAGGATTCAATGTCTTTCGACAAGGAATACCGCCACACAAAGTTTATGATTTTTATATAGTTGTCTGAAGTATGTGACAACAAATCTTCATACTATACTTGTCCAATGGATAATATCGTGAGACATTAGACTTGGCTTGATGAATTATTTATATATACGTCTGAAAATCAGCCCAACATTGTTAGATCTGCACATTGGTAGTTCCCTCTCCGGGATTCGAACCATCACTGTTGTGACATCTTTGGCAACACCGCCTTCACTACGGTCCAGCGCCCTAGACCACGCGGCTACCTAGGCTATATAGAAATATAGCTTTTGGTAACCGGGTGATACCTCCTCGTAGGTTTAATCTATGGTTGTAACACAGTACAGGATGTATAGGTGCTCGTGCAGATCAGATGTGATCTGCATATATATATCTTCTATTGTATATATATATTCTACTGTATATATATATTGTACTGTATCCAACAGTTGCTTTAAATATGAATTTTTAACACGGTAACTCCAACGTGATCGTTTACATAATAATTAATGACTGATATTACTGATATTTGCCAAAGATAGTGTATGATAGACCACATTATTTTAATTAAAAGTTTTATGTGCTCAAACTAGTGATTTCTCTCTTTTTTATTTGAAAAACGTACGATATCAATCTTTTATTGAAGCGACTGATTCCTTTGGGTCCCTCTTTGTTGACCAGATTGAGATAAAAACGTCTTTGTAAGCTATTTTCAACCTCCAAAGATATAGCTTATTTCAATAAATTGTCACCTTGAGAGTAGATACGTAAAAGCTATGCTCTAAAAACTTGACAATTTTTTATGGAAATAATACTCACTTTTTTAGGTCCTAGCTCAAATGCCATACATTTTGTCAACATATCTAAGGCAGCTTTAAGGCAACAATAGATAGAAAAACCTGGTCCAGTCATGGTAGAGCCTAAACTTGACATGTTCACAATATTACCTCCCTTTCCATTTTCTACCATTATTCTTGATACAGCCTTTGGAAAGAAAATTAGTTGAAGGCAAATAATAAAATTACATTTATAGATATCAAGTTACTGTAGATAAGCATTGAATGGATATGGAGTAAATGCACATGAGACAATGTCTCTACAAATATATGGCAAAACAAAGCAATAAAACAACGCTTTATTGCTGTTCTTCATCTTGAAGTCATGGCAAGGCCTTCAATAATGAGCTTAGATATAGAGATATATACATCTATGTTAGAATTAAAGATAAATGTTAGAATCCATATGAGTCTTTCAATAACTCAAATTCCTCTAAATATTCAAATCAGATTTAGATGTTCTTTCCTTTCTATGATTTATTTTTCCTAATCAATACAGCTATGACTTAACGGTCGGTGCAGAGATTTGTTTCTCTACTCATATATGTAAAAGTATTCGAGTTGTCAACGAGGGAAAAGATATACAACAGCACATCAAATCAAATATAAGTGCAAAATGGTCTCAAGCATTCGTCTTGAACGTTGGAAAACAAAAAGCTTAATTCATTACAAAATCAGTAATCTAACACTTATGTGTCATATTTAAAAATGGCCTATTGGCATCAAGGAGCATTATGTCAAAGGACCATAACTCTGGATAAAATTATCAAAATTAAAATTTTTAAAGTATCTAATTTTTTTTTTTTTTGAGGCCTTAAGAAAATTGCAAAACTACTTTTGTTCATTAAACAGAGTTTAAGGGCAGTTATTGGTTTTGATCGGTCGTCAAACCACATATTATTCACTCGCGACCACTTCAAAAAGGATGGGCAAGACTTTTTTCACTGTGTTTTGGGCATTGTCAGCAGGTTGCTCAATGTTTTAGGTGAAATAAATCAGTAGTTCCCTGTTTTTGGGCCAGTTGGTGTTTTCTGTTTTGTTAAATTTTTATCTTAGTTATAACTGTCAATGGGAATTAAAAAGCACCGTTTGAAGTTACTCATAAAAATTGTGTTACTTGTTTCACAGCCGTTATCGTGGATCTATAGTATAACTAATTGACCATCGTGAATATCAATGAAAATGTCACGAGTGCCGAACAATTCAGAAGGATAAGACGAGTTGCGGAACTTGTTCCTCAACGAATTTGATGCATTGCGTTGATCGACATGACTGACATTTTTATTGATATTCATGACGGTCTATTAGTTATGCTTTTTATTATAAAGATTTTCTACTCAAGTTGTTGAAATGCGGATTATTTTTCCATTTCAATGCACCAGTTGTTTACTTGACAACGACATAGACGAGATATTGTGAGGTCACTTCCTCCGTTGACTAGAAATTCTTTATTTTCAACGGTGACAATATAAGATTTTATAAAACTGAGAAAACTCGACCATTGACCGCTTTCTATATAATAATTAAATTCACTGTTAGGGGCCGGTCAAAATTATTTATGCAAAGAACGGGAGCAAATCTTAAATGTTTGATAAAAAAAAAGTCGCAGTCGTATGGTAACACTAATAAAGAAAAAGCGATGTCCCATTCTGTTGAGTTGCAATAAAAGCTGGTATCCTGTGCATATCATTGTAATCAGTTACTTCAGATGAGAAATTCCATTGCTATGGTTAGTACTTTTATGCCAAAAATGTTTAAATTGTTACCGGTATCTCAAAATAATTAGAACAAAATTGACATTATATGGAAAATTATTACTATGATTTTATCTTTTATAAAATAATTAGCAAAATTATTATGTAATGTTAGAAAAATGATAAATATTGTATTCAAAAGAGTCGCAATAAATTGACCATTTCTATAGCTGATAATCCTAATACAGATAATGTTAAAATCCATACAGTTGAGTGCTGAAGAAAAATGAAAATTATATTGGCAACTATTAATCTTTAACTGCCGTTGTTTTTTACCTCTTTTATAATTGGAAAAGTAAATAAAATGTATAAAGTGAGGAGAACAATAATGATTTTATTCAAATAGGTTAACATTTTGAAGAATTACCAATTTTTATAGTTGGTTATGCCATACCGATAATGTCTTTAGAAACCACTTTACTAGAAAAATGCTCAGAATTGAAATTATATGGTTAACCATTCTTCATATTTGGTCTTTTATGGCATGAAAAGTAAATTTTTACAGTTGATTATACCATAACTCTTGCATGAAATACCAAAATTTCAATAAACAGAATGTAAGTTGCGAGACCATCAAACCCAATAATTCTACAAAGTTTTAAGTAGATTCATCGATTGGAGTCAAGTCAGAGCATAACATAGTCGAATAAAGTCCAAAAACTTTTCCTTCCAAGAAAATCATATATTTGACTAAAACATACTAACTTCGCGAGACCATCATATATATATCTAATCACTCTACACATGGTTGTCAAGTTAGAGATTGACGTGCAACAGAGGGACGGATAGACAGACAGGTGGAGAGACAGTGGTTTACCATAATATAACTGTCATTAGACGGGCGTAAACCATTATTAATAAATATGGTAATAAATTGCAACACAAGTGAGTCTTAAAAAACGAATGAGCTTGAGACAAGATATCACATGTTAACTAAATACCTAAGCTTCAGGCCAAATATCAATCATAACTATATATGAAAACTGAGCTATCCATGACTTTAAATTACAATATATATGGCTATAGTGGAAAAATAAAGTTATCAATAGACAGGAAGTAGATGGGCTTTGGACTTGAAACTAAAGACACGGCACAACTTGCCTTACTTATCTTCAGATAAAAATATCAGATCATTATTATACGCACAAACAGCGAAGTTCTTGACGAAATGTGTTCCGGACATACGGACAGACGGACGGAAAGACAAACAATGGGATAGACAGAAAAATGGCCATACAGCTCATTAAAATTATTGCAGTTGGAGTTAACATATGTGTTATGGTCTCATGTTCATTTACTCCATATCCTTTCGTAAAATAAAAAATAAACAGACAGACAGGGATTATATAAAGTATATTCTTCCAGATCAAGTGGATTACGATATTTCTCCAGTTCGAGATAGTTAAATTTGTGACTTTTACCGTATTTCAGATGCAGATTCAATGGTTCAGCACGGTTATCAACACCGGTCGCTCCATCTCAAAGCCTAGTTACAATGACGTCACAATAGACCTTATGACTGAAATGAAACGTTGCGGGAAACATCACGCAGAAATTTAGCCAACATTTGGATTAAAAATAATACGTATTTTTAACCAACTGGAAGAACACTCTAAGAATTGGAGAAATATATATATCTCCCTCTCCTAAGGGACAAGGTATTTAGTATAACAAAAATAATCACAGCTCGTCAGAAACAAATCCAATAGAAACGAAATGTATATCTATGTGTTCCAGAAGAGTTAAGATCCTCTTGATACCAAGTGTTAACAATTTAAGCGTCAAATTCGAGATCTTCCCTAATCGGTAAATAGGATTGCCTATTGGACATCCCCGAAATATATACCAACCTGTGCCACATTAAAAGCTGCTTTAAAGTTTACGTCCGTAATTCTGGAAAAAAGAAAACAAAATTGTTACAACTGTTTTTCAGCAAACTAGACCGCTTAACTCATGTAAAAGAACAAAATACTTTTGTTAATGTATATACGCATTTTCAAAACCTGACATAAAGTCCATTTTAAAAAGACTCAATAACATTGTTTTCATTTTCTTTTTTATACAACTTATATTTGGTCAGAATAAAAAATTACATGAGAAGCATATAAATTGCCAATTTCATAAACTCAAAACTTTGTTATGCTGTACACAATGCTTGCTAAAAAATGGTTTCCTGTAGGAAATCTCTTGATTGAGCCAGGGTACTAATCATATGTTGAACTACAAAATTGGAATCAAGTAGGATCCATAATCCTCCTGGTAAAAATTGGGAATTCTAATTTCTACTTGGACAAATTAGAATTCTGATTTGTATTGGACTTAATTCAGTACAAATTGGAATCCAATTTTTACGAGGAAAACTTGAAATATCCTCATCTATACTAGCAGGATTCTGGACCCTACAAACTGAAATCAAAATAAATGGTATTAAATCGGAACAATTGTTTTTTTTTTATATAAAAAATATTTTTATATATTTTAAATGTGATTGTCTAGTTGAAGCGAAATATTTAGCCTCCCAATCCTTAAGACACTACAGATATTATGATCATCAAAATTGCTAGAACAAATGAAGAAGTGAAGAAATCAAGTCTGTCACAAATTCGAAACATTAGAAATTAGGATTTTTTTACAAATTGCATACTAAAATATTATTATTCAAAAACTGGTGCTTTTGATTCCAGATTAAATGGTACATCATTTTCTAAAATTTCATGAGAAAAACAGTGTTCATTGAATGAAGACTGTACAATAAGCACAGTATTTAAGGTTGGAGACCTAGTTTAAGGGACATACCTCTTAAAACTCACTTGTATGTTTGTTTGAATCATTTTTCATGAATATATTCTAAGCTTATAAGCAACACAGAAGATTGCGATTCTTGTTCACGTCATTGCTTTAAAGGAATTGTTGAAACTGACTACTTCAAACGCCTAACTGATTGTACGAGTCATCTCCCTTAACTTAGGACTACATGTACTACCGTAACTGCTATGAAATATTAAACCCCACAGAAGTGGTTCACAAAATGAGAATTCTTTGCTCTACGTACACTTTCTAATTCAGCAAATGATGAAATTAACAAAAGGTAAGTATTAAACTAGTAAATTGTGTCATTTGTGATTTTATGGTTTCATGTGAAGATTTTTGGGGATTCTTTAAGATAAACACCCCAGATTTTCTTTCATAGATCAAACTATTTGAAGATCTCATCATATTTGATAAAAATCTTCAAAAAAACGGATCATAATTTCGGTAATTATAACTTGCTCTGAAAAGTCCAATAATTCCATTGAAACATAAGGTACTATTTGTGTTTAACCCCTTTTGTCCCATTTGCTTAATAAAAAATCTACACAAATGATTTTCTCCCCTTTTCAGATATCATTATCAAATCGTTATTCAATATACTGCCTGTCAATTTTAATTCATATATGTGTAGAGAGATTAACATAAGGCTTAGCCTTTTTCTCAATCCAACATTATTGTACCATATTGTGTTTTTCACATGTGATCTTCATTGTCGTGGAATAAATATAGTTTAAACAAGATACCATTATATCCAAATTACAAGTAAAACTAGTAAGTTAAGGCCCTTGTTTTTTTGTTATTAAAGTGAATAATATTCATTTTTTCTCTGTAAATAAAAACATTTCGAATATTAAAAAAAACAGTAAACACCAAATAATGGATTTTTCTACCTGACAAAAAGTTTTGGCTTTAATTTTCAGTAAAATCTAGAGAATCCTATTAAACAATATATTATTTTGTCCCCTACGTTGAAGTAGTGGCGACATATAGGGATCGATATCCGTCGTCTTACTTCGTCGGCGTCACAAAAAATTTGTATAACAATGTATGCCAGCATTCTGCAACTGGCATGGAGTATCAGTATTGGGACTTGTAAGAGAGTCTTGGATCTTTTGTATGCCAACTTTCTGTTTGACGGAACTTATAATATTTTTTGCGTTATTACGCACGCGACACTTTTTCTACGGAAGACTTACTACTAAGTTTGTGCAATTATTCTAAATCATACTGGAAATTCAGAAGAATTCAGAGTCCTCCGAGTTCAAATCAGAATATATCAATTTCTCCTGGTAGAAATTGGTATGCCAGTACAAAAATGAATTTTAATGTACAAATTAAATTTCCTATTTGTTTCTGTACAAATTATAATTCCAATTTGTACTAGGATAATTCTGGATCTACTGGATCCCAATTTGTACTGTAAAATATATGTGACAAAAGGTAAAAGAAACATTAACATATCAATATGAATTACTTTATGAACATTTTAAAAATAGAAGTAATAACTTTGCACTTAAAATATTAACAAAAACTATTTTGCAAGAAATGTATATTTTAAAATTGCATTTCTTTCAATAAACACTTTTAGTTCTTTAACAGATTGATTTATTAATAAAAGTTTTGTCTAGGTTTCACATACCTATCTAAATCTTCCTTAGATATTTCTAGAAAAGAACAGGTAACGAGGATACCAGCATTGTTGACAAGTAAATCAATTGGTCCAATGTTTTCAATTGCTTCTCTAGTTCTGTCCCAGTCCGTTAGATCAATGTGAATAACATTTATGCTTGGAACCTTAAAAATAACTGATCATTTTCATTTTTTTACCTGTACAAACAACCGTTTTTTTTTTAAACTTACAATATCTTAATTAGAAAATTTTGTTTTAAACCAAGTATCTGCCTCATTCTAAGCTTTGTTCGTAGCCAAGTTGACTTTCTTTTAAGATTCTTTTGTTTATTCGTTCTCGATCAGAATTTGTACACCTTTTGATTTCTGGATTTCAAATGTTTTGATTCTACCTGCACTGATGAGATGAGACATAAATTGTCGAAACGACCATATGCAGAAATTTAACAGTTATTTGTTTTTTATTGCAATAAACAAGGTTTAAATTGGCTTAATTGTACGTAATTTTCTGCGTGTGGCTAAAAAAGGACTAAAGCTCATAATGAGGTTAGTTACCCTGTGAATCTCTTGAATAATGATTACTGCAGATCTTGAAAGTTATTTATTACTTTTCACCGCTAAAGTTGAAAGTGTGAAAACCACCTTAATGAAATTAACAAGGTTCAAATTGGCTGGATTCTGTATTATTATATAGATAGCGGTGATTTACCGAGTTTTCCAAATTAAAATCTCATATTTTCACTCAGTTAAATAAACAAACTTATTTTCACTCAAGGAAATGTAAACACCTGGCGCACTGATATTAAAAAGATAATCCCTATAAAATAGGATCTAAAATCTGTTTATAGATTTTAAAATCTATATAATAACAAGTATCGCTATGTTTTTGGTTAGAAAACAAGCAAAAGCAAAATTTCAGGAAATATTATTTCTGCAAATATTTTGAAGGGCGAAATCAAATCTAAATACATGGAAGCAAATAATCTTGAACCGGGCCTAAAAGTGCCGTAATCATCATTTGATGTCACATTTGTTTGGACGAGGGAAATAACATGTTTTTAGGAAATTTTCGAAGCATATACTACTGGACTTATCAATCCACACATAAGGCTGCTGTAACTCAAGTTAGCTCTAAGTTCTGCAGATTGCATTTTGACAATATACAATAATAATCATTTGCATTTCTCTGTAACTGTTTTTCTCTTTCAATGAAAAAGAAAGGAAATGGGGTAAATGTGAAGAAGACAACATCCCATATCCAGGTTAAAACGACCCAAAACAAAGCATCTAGGGGTCATCGTACGGTCTTCAACACAGTGAGGAACCCCACACCATATCGCAAGCCCTAAATGGTATGCTTCTTTTGTAATTTTTTAAAGAAAATAAAATGACTTCTTCATCGTCGGTGTAATCTAACAAAAATTTTGTACATATTTTCAAATACTTTATTAAAACCTTCATGTATCATCGGTCCAGGAAGATGATTCTTTTTTGTTCTGTTTGTTGGTTGTTTTAAACAGTTTTCTGCTTTGTTTGTTTGTTTGTTTTTTTTTAGATGAAGCTAAAAGTGTCATTTATGTTGACCTTTGCCTTGATTTGGGTTTTGTTATAAAGTTTTCATAAGATTTTTGAAAATTATATCGTTTTATTCTAATTTTAAATCAAAATACATATAGAAGAAACCTTTTCCTTTTTAAGTCTGTAATTATAAATTAAAAATGTGCGCAATTAGTGTTTATATGAATGCCAAGTATTCTTATGGTGTTTCTTTATTAAAGGAATCAATAAGCAGCTAGAAAAACAAACCTTACCTATGCGCCTCGATTTTTTTGTAGAAAAAACGGTACTTCGGTGCTGGCCCGAATACTGACTTTATTTCGAACCTTGCAATTTCTAACTTTAAAAAATATGTATTAAATATAGGAGTATCTCCCTCTTGCATGGCTGTGCTTTTAGCTGCTTTTGATCATTATGTTTGAATTACTTTGGTAATTTGTTCTTTATCAGCTTTTATATATAGTTTGGCTTTAGGATTTCCAAATGTATTGATATCGTCTTCACTTAAGACGGACTTATGTAGAAACCAAATTCACGGTGACTTCGGTATTTTCATTTTCATTGCACCAATCCAAAAAATTGTTTACAAGTTCAGCAGTTCTCCGTGAAATTTCAGGAAATATCATTTCTGCAAATATTTGAAGAGCGAAATCAAATTTAAATATATGTAAGCAAATGATCTTGAACCGGGCCTAAAAGTGTCGTAATTATCATTTGATGTCGTATTTGTTTGGACGAGGGAAATAACCTGTTTTTAGAAAATTTTCGAAGTATATACTACTGGGCTATCAATCCACACAAAAGCCACTGTAACTAAAGTGAGTTATTAAACCCCACATCCAACTCCGACCTACCGTTGGATGTGGGGTTTCCTCACCGTTCATTGAAGATCTTATGGTGGCTTTGAGTTGTTATTGCTCCCCTTAGGGTCGTTGTCTCTTTGACACATTCCCCGTTTCCCTTCTTTTTCTTATTAGTTCTGCAGATTGCACTTTGACAATATACAATAATAATCAATTGCATTTTTTCTGTAACTGTTTTTTTCAATTAAAAGTATGCTTCTTTTGTAATTTTTTAAAGAAAATAAAATGACTTGTTCATCGTTGGTGTAATCTAAAAAAAAATGTACATATTTTCAAATATTTTATTAAAACCTTCATGTATCATCGGTCCAGTAAGATGACTCTTTTTTGTTCTGTTTGTTGGTTGTTTTAAACAGTTTTCTGCTTTGTTTTTTTAGATGAAGTTACAAGTGTCATCTATGTTGACCTTGGCCTTGATTGGGTTTTGTTATAAAATTTCCATAAGATTTTTTCCAATTATATCGTTTTATTCTATTTTTCAATCAAAATACATATAGCAGAAACCTGTTCCTTTTTACGTCGGTCAATATAAATTAAAAATAAGCGCAATTGGTGTTCATATGAATGCCCGAACACTAACTTTATTTCGAAACTAGCAATGTCTAAATCTACTAAAAAAATGTTTAAAATATAGAACTATCTCCGTCATGCATAGCTCTGTCCTTATCTGCTTTCCGTTCGTACTCTTTTTAACTCGAAAGCCATGAAATGGCTGAAGAGTTGTTAAAATGACAAGAAAAAATCACGTGAGGCTTCAAGCCTATTAACAGCTCTCAAAGATGATCTTCGTGCTTCCGATAAAATACAGTGCGCAAGTTTCTTTCAAAATCGTATACATTGTGTATTTAAGTTATATTGTTATATCAAATTGAAAACAATACGCATGTTTATTAAATTACTCGTTTTTATATTGCGCCTCGGATCAACGATGAAAATAACATTTGTTTAACTGTGACATGTGTATTGCATATATTAATAGCAATGAAATCGACATGCATACGAAATCACACAATCCGATTATTTTCGCGAATAACTTAATACATGCAGACGTATGCAGCAGTTCTTTGGATGACTACGAAGTTTTGTCATGTGTAGATTTAAGGGCTTTCGAGTTTCAGCTCCATCGAAGCTTTGATTGGTAATTTGCTCTTTATCAGCTTTTATATAGTTGGGCTTTAGGATTCCGAAATGTATAGGCCTTTTCAAAAATAATTTGGTCTGCCCTTGGGTTTCGTCATATAAACACAAATAAACAGTTCCGGTTATCAACCCAACACGGCAAGTGTTGTTCATTCTGAACACAGTTCATAAACTGTTCCTATTTAGATTACCATGACATTGTTTACTGTAGTTAACTGTGACACTGCACTAATTTTGTAATAATTGAAATGTATTCAGGGTGTAAGTTGTGTGTTGTTAGCCAACCATGATAACATGAAGCGAAGAGTGTTTTTACCTCCATTTGATGGGAGAGTTCAAATCCAAGGAAAGATCACAACACTTTTTGAAAAGGGCTATTGATATGGTCTTCACTTAAAAGATATAAACAGTCGAGATGGACTTATGTAGAAACTAAATTCACGGTGACTTCGGTATTTTGATTGTCATTGCATCAATCCAAATAATTGTTTACAAGATCAGCCGTTCTCCGTGAAACAATTAAGTATGCTAAAGTAAAACATTATTTTTCTTTGACGATTATTTATTTATTGATTGATTTATGTCAATGTATATATACATATTTTAACTTTCCGCGTTAAGAAATTTAGGACTATCTTCATCCCTCTATAAAGCTATGTTCTTATAATTGTAGGTTTCTTGACCAAAATGTTGCTTTTAGTTTTTAGATATTATCCCTTGGATACATTTTACTGCTGTCGTGTTTTATACTCATTACAAAATGTTTCTTTTCGAACTTATTACACATAACTTGTCAAAAATTCCATAGAAATATGCAATGGCTATTTATATTTCTTTACATAAAAAACGACTGATGTTTATCAGCTTTTATTATTCATGTACTTTTAGCATGAACTTATCAAATATATAATTTGTGTGTGTGTGTGTGGGGGGGGGGGGGGGTGTTAGTCGGTTGCGGAGTATGAAAATTACACATTTACGGAAAGAAATTGTACACGGCCATCAATCGATCTAAATCACGGGCAATGCTTTGATGTGAAAAAGTTTAGAGGCACATCCGGATATGACTTGGAGGAACCTTACAAAATGTATACAAAACTCCTTTTTTTGTATCTTGTGATGTTATGAAGCATAAATTTTGAAAATTTAGAATGTCATCATACCCTTCTAACATTAAAATGTTATGAAGCAAAATAAATTTTCATTCTGTCATTAATTCGTGACTCTAGATCATTTGGCAGTAAGAGGGGTGTCAGATACTAATATTCCGGTTCCGATTGCCAAACGTGCTACATCGATTATTAGACAATAAATTAAGTAGATATTTTTGAACATCACAAGGGAATCGTCGGAGGGTATGATGACATTCTTAGATTTATTAATTTGTGCTTTAAATCATAGTAAGGTACCAAAAAAAAAAAAAAACAACTTTGTTTATCATTTTTCAAGGTTCATCCAAATCATATCTGGACGTTCCTATAAACTTTTTCTCGTCATAGCATTGGCTGTGATTTAGATCGATTGGTGGCCGTGTTGTAGATATGTAGCTAATGAAAAAAAAACATTTTCGAAACCTTTTCGGGGCCATTTAGGGCTTACTATATGGTGTGAGGTTCCTCACTGTGTTGAAAATCATATGGTGACCCCTAGATGTTTTGTTTTGGGTCGTTTTAACCTGGATATGGGATGTTGTCTCCTTGACATTTACCCCATTTCCTTTCTTTTTCATATTTTTAGGCCTCAAAATGTGATTTCCAGATGAAGGACAACAAAAAGCTTAAGTTTGTTCCATTGCTCCATTTTACCATGTATAGGGTCTGTAAGTCTCGTCATGTGACTCACGAGAATCCACGATAAACAGACAATTCGAAAACGTTTCCCGCCAAAATATGACGTTTGAGGATTATGACGTCTAATTTTTTGTTTGAAACGTCATATATCTTTGTTTAAAATGTAACTTCCGGGTACAATTTTTGATCCCGGAAGTTCGAAAATTGTACGAGACTTACAGGCCCTATTTTACCATGTATTTGTAGTGACTTTGTTATGGGCATTGACTTCATATGCACTTATTGTGAGAACAATAAGATGTCGATTGGAATTACATACCGTATAAGTGGTTATTTTCGCGAGGACTTAATTTTCGCTTTATTCGCGACCATTCTGAAGTCGCGAAAGTTGCATACTGCGAAATATAATTCATATGAGACTTTATACAGTAAGTGATAAGCAATCGCGAAAATTTGAGTCCTCGAAAAATAAAATCCACCAATTTTGAAAGAAATCGCGAAATTTGCGTCCCGCGAATACGGTAGTAAGTGCAATTACAGTATGAAAACAATGATAAATGCTCAAACATATAAAAGTTTAATAGTAAAAGAACCAAACACGTGCAGATTTCTCACCCTATTTAAAACCATATTTAGTGTGCGATAAGGTTCATAAGCGAACATGTTTTGAAATGTTTCATATAAAACAAATCATAAAACCATATAGTAATCTTTTGTTCAAGTTCTATTCAAATTATATTTATTTTATCTTTACTGTGGCATTTCTCAATAACAATTACACATATAAATATCCAATTCTTTACCTCCTCCTTTAAACTGTCTAGTTCGGCCTTTGTCCTACTCAAAGCAAATGTTTCTGCACCACATTCTGCAAGTTTCTTGCTTATTGCACGACCAAAACCTTTGAAAGAAAATACCCATATTACTAATCATTATTTTATTTCAATTACCCTGTGACTTTAATAAATTTCCTAAATCAAGAGTGATTCCTAAATTTAGATTTAGCAGCACTTGTAAAAATAAGGGCTTAACAAACTCTAGAATTAGGAATTTTGCAGTGGAAAGTGGTTGACATTATAAAGATATTCGACGACAAGGCTTAAGTCTCTGTGACAGTGAATAATATATTTTAGAAATACACTGCACTTTAGCAAGATACACTTTCCGAACTGCTGGTTATTTTGTAAAGATTTTTCACGACATTTGTTTCAAAGACCTTTGTATTCTGTTTTTTTTTCATTACCCCGCTGCAGTCAATTCCGCTCGTTTTTCTTTATAGTGTCCAATCACCGTCAAACAAAACCATGTTAATGGATAACTCTGATATCGTGAAAGGGTAATTAAAAGAAGCTTCTCTAAGTTTTGACAGAAACTTTTTATTTTCATGTTTTCGGATCTGTATGATATATTTCTCCTGATAGTTTTTACGTTAATTTTTCGTTACATTTTATTACTCGGAAATAATAATTCACGAAGACCTGGGCTGTTACAATTGACCTCAGATGAAATATGTTACCACAAAATATATCAACGTCAAAGGTCAACAATAAATTGACTTTTACATTGAACCTTTTTTGTTTAGAATCACTACAAGCATCTTTACTTCGTTTTGGTCAAAATAATTCGACTACTCAGGATTACCCTTTCCTTATTTGTGATTTGTTCATTCTAATTCATAACTGTAAGAGACAGGGAACGGTAGAGACGTTTCTTAGAAATGATGATCGTCCGGCTAAACTGAGCCCAGATTATGTATGGGTTGGAAAATGTGGAAAAAACGGAACGGCGAAAGCCGGAATTGGCGTGTGTTTGAAACCTACTTTTCGGTTCTACATGATAATTTACTAGAAAGTCGAGATGATGTACATGAGAGGCTTTGGCTTTTGACGCGGATAAAGGATGTCAAAACGCCTGTCGGGATTGTTTACTTTCCGAACGACGGAGTTGAAAAAGAAAAAACTGACACATTAATGTTCGAACTTCTCCAAAATACATCGAAATTGACGTCACTCGGTTATGAAATAATATTGCTAGGTGACTTCAATGGTCGTTGTACTTATTTATGTGAGTACACGGGTAAAAGCATGATTTCGCATGAGACAACGTCTTTTAACGGTAAAAGACTTCTTCAATTTATACAGGCGAGCGAACTACATATCGCTAATACACTGAAAACATGCGAAGGTCACTGCACACGTATAATGAATGATCAAAGATCGGCCATTGACTATATTTTAATGAGTGATTTTCTGAGCGAAGCCGTGTCGAGAGTTTACATTGATGAGCAAGATACTTATTGCTTACACAGTGATCATTTAATAGTCCATATTGAACTTTCCAATAGATCTAGTAGAAAGAAAGCCGGATCTAGATTGGAAAAAATCAGATTATACGATATTAACGAAAATACTAACTGGTCTATTTTTCAGGACACTGTTAAAGCCAATCATCAGAAGGCTGGCAATTTTATCAAAAGGGGAGACGTTAACTATTTATTTTTTAGCCATTCACCACACATAGGGGGAGGGTTTGGATCCAAGAAAACGAGTTTAACCCGCCGCAATTTTCGCGCCTGTCCCAAGTCAGGAATATGTTGGTGATTGACTTGTCCGTGTCTTCTTATAAAATTTTAGTTTCTTGATATTTGGGTTATTGGATGTGGTTTGTTTCCATTGATTTATCCACTTTTTTTACCCTTTTGGGGCCATTTAGGGCTTGCTATATGGTGTGAGGTTCCTCACTGTGTTGAAGACCGTACGGTGACACCTAGATGCTTTGTTTTGGGTCGTTTTAACCTGGATATGGGATGTTGTCTCCTTGACATTTACCCCATTTTCTTTCTTTTTCATATATATTTAGAATACTTGGAAAGAAATAGTTAATGCTTCCGCAACAGAATCAGTTGGTACTAAAAAACCAGTAAAAAACTACAGATCGTTTTGGGATCATGAACTTGACGTCCTGATTAAATCTCGTCAAGATGCAAACCGACTCAAGCGGTTACACGATAAATCAAGAAATCAAGATGATTCTGTCGGAAAAAGGTTAACTAATATCTATCAGAAGCGTAAGAAACAAGTACAAGAAGCTATACGGAGAAAGGAGCACTTGTCAAAAATGCAAAACTTTAATAAGTATTGTTTGCAATCTAAAAATAGCTCCAAAGGCTTCTGGAATTTTCTTAAACAGAGAGAGAAAAAGGTTCACCCTTCTCAGTTTATCGATCCTTCTGACAACTCGAGAACTCTTACCGATGAGTGTGACATTAATGCTGCTATAAACGATCACTTCAGTGGAACTGGCAAGAATTCTAACGCGGATCAGACTTTTAAATCGGAGATTGAGCCTCGCGTGAAAGACTTTGATAACAGTGTAGCACATGATAACTCTTTTATACCTCTACGTATACGTATTGATAGAGAGAAGATATTAAACATTTTGAAAAACTTAAAATTAGGTAAATCGTGAGGTGTAGACGGAATACCGAATGAGTTCCTCAAGTTCGGCGAGGACAGTATAGTTTCTTCACTTGTTGATATATTCACTGTTATTTCGGATCTAGAAGTCGTCCCAGATGACTGGCATAAGGGTACTATTAGACCTCTGCATAAGGCAGGATCTATTATTGTCTTGATAATTATAGAGGCATTACCTTGACCTCTAACGTGTATAAAATATATGCTAAAGTAATTGAAGAATCATTAATGATATATTTGGAAGAAAATAACATTCTTGGGGAAGAACAAGGGGCCTTTCGTAGTAATCGAAGACCATATTTTTTCATTACAAGGAATAAGTTCCTTACGTAAATGTAAAAAACAGAAAACGTATCAAGTTTTCCTTGACTTGTCTAAAGCTTTCGACCGAGTTTGGAGAAATGGTCAATTTTTCTTACTTTGGGAAAGCGGTATTCAGGGTAAATGTTGAAGAATACCCCGATCGTTATATGATAACGTTAGTAGTAAGGTGATTTTCGGTGACTATGAAACAGATTTTTTCTACAAAGAATATGGTCTGAAACAAGGGTGTGTACTTTCCCCTACACTGTTCTCTGTACTCATGAATGACTTAGTCCGTATGTTAAGGGATAACGGTGTTGGGATTACCTTATCATCCCAAATATTAAACTGCTTGTTGTTTGCGGATGATATTGTTCTGATGGCAGAATCAGAAAATAATGTACCGTGCCTCCTTGACGTCACAAACAAGTTTGCATGTAAATGGAACTTAGAATTTAACCACAAGAAGTCAAAAGTCTTAGTGGTTGGAAAAAGGGAAGACAAGAGTAAAAAGTGGAGGCTCGGTGATAAACTCATAGAGGAGGCTAATAAATACAAATACTTAGGTTTCTTCTTCTCCAGATCCCTGTTAATGCCTTCATGGATAGGCAAAGGGTATCATATTTTGAACGTCTTGCTAACCTGCCAGACGAGAGACTATGCAAAAACATTTTTACAGAACTCAAGTACAGTAGGTCGACAGACTGGAATTATTTTTCTTATATGGAAAATGTGTTCCAATCTGTTGGTCTTGACCATTATTTAGATGGCAACGTCAACAAACAAACTTTTAACAAATTCTTCGGAGTAAATACGTTGAGTTGTATCAATGTCGAAATTAACNAAGCGAAGTCTCCAACATTATCAGCTATTTTTTGTGTCAAATAAAAGGCAGTCTTACTTATGTTATATCGAGCACTTTTGGTCTAGCAGATTGAAATTCCTTGCTAGAACCAACTGCTGATCATTGAACCAGGTTCTGCATAGAATGAATTTAAATGATACTGATAATTGCCTTTTGTGTACGACGGGTTCAGTGGAAAGTACAGAGCACTTTCTGTTAATTTGTCCCTTCTATAAGGGAATCCGCGAGGCTGCTTTCAAGAAGGCCGACGAGTGCTTACTACTTTCGGACCTTAATATGTCTTTGGAACTGCTGTCGCCTATTGTATGTATGCAACTTTTAATTGGTGATATAGGTTATAATGTGTGTGAGAAACTGGGAACCTCTTTTAATGAAATTGGAACAGCTCTTTTATCGAAAATGTTTGCAAGTAGGTTAGAGTATCTAAAGTCTGTAAATGTCAATCTGATGTTTTAATAATATTATTGTATTTTAGTAATTAACCTGTTTACCGTTATTTTTTATGAATGGATAGTGTATGACTTTCTTTTACCCGAGGAGAACAGACTTACAGTGTTTTATATATTCTCAGAGACATTTTTGTGTATGTACATATCTTATCGTAAAATCATTTTATGTATTATATTATACTTTTAGACGCAGTCGCTAGTACCCCGCTATTGATTGCCCCCGTTGTAAAGGGGTAGTCTTCTAAATAAAATATATATAATTAACCATTTAACTTCGGTGATTATAGGTACAAAAAAAAATATGTCACGGTGAAAATTCACCAAATGAACCTCATAAAAATCCCAGTTCAATAACCGTAATTTAGACAATTTCTATACAACTTAATCTTAAACAATAAAGGCAACCAAAAGTGAATACTTTTGTAAACAAGTCCAGGAAAAACCACTAATAACAGCAGTCAAATAACATCCAAGCTTATTTAATTATACTCGAAACCACTGTCTACTAATCAAATGACACTAGCAATCACAGTCAACTTGTACGGGTAGAAAATATATGACACTAGAAACATCCAAGCATTGTAAAATAAGAAATTAATGACCAGGACTTCGGCTCATGACAACTCTGATCGGTAGTTTTGTTATTACCCCCATTTCGAAACACGGCGTAAAAACAGGTGAATTAATCAATCGTAATTACTGAAGGGAATTCTCTAGATTGGTGTCATAAACGTTTCTCATTTTGACGAAGCAGGACGTAAACGTAATATTCATTGTATAAAGATTAATGCCGGGTTCACACGTAATTGCATTCTATCTGATTAGTTTTATACATTTAAGAAAATGATTACGTTCACACTGCCTTTTTAAAACGTTTTTGAAACGTTTCGAAAACGCATTATGTTCACACGATTCTTTCGCATCTGAAACGTTTTAGTTTTTGCAAATAATAAACATAGCTAGCATATATCGAATTCCTGAAATAGGTAATTGGTTATCATGCAGGAAATGTTTTAATTTCATAGCTACGCACATTATAAAGAGAAACAACCCAGTTGTAAAGTTGAATATTTATCTATATTGTTCTCGGATATTTTTTTTATTAAAACACGCCAATTTTTATTAGTTTTGTGCTTCAGAAAAAATACCAATTAAATTTGTATGCATGTTCATATCAAAGGCATTTGTTTTTACAAAGTTGATTGAAATCCCGATGAGTAATCCATAAAATTAAGACTGGTGCGTTTCAGGTAAGGAAACCCTTGGAGTAAACATGTTCCAGACAGTATTCAGCATATGGAACCTATAGCCCTTTTCAAAAAAGTGTTGTTATCTTATCCTGGATTTGGACTCTGCCATGAAATGGAGGTACAAACACTCTTCGCTTCCGCTTATCACTCGTACGGTTGGCTATTCATACACAACTTAAACTCTGAATACATTTTAATTCTAATAAAATTATGAACAGTTTTATGAATTTTGTTAAGGATGGACAAAACTTGTCGTGTTGGTTTGATAACCGGAACTTTTTTTAAATGCTGAAACCGATGGCGGACCAAACGATTTATTGAAAAGGCGTATTTGTACGTATTAGTATGACGGTATAAGTAAATTTCGAAAATACACATTTGGTTCGAGTAATTGAAAGACCTAAAGGATCAATCAGTGCCGTATTATGTCTTCCATTAGTATTACTTTCGAAATATTATACCATTTACCCTACTTTAGAATCACTGCATTCGAAGAAAACAAACTACATAAGATTTTGCGATGATTTAATGTTCATTCCGTATCGGAATTGTATGTAAAAGTGGAATATTTCATTTTCGCTTAATTTTCCCCAAAGTTTCCTAAAATACTCATGGTCTGGAACAAAACAGTATTTTTCTTAACTTCTTCAGTGTGCTTAGTATTTAAAACCTTTTCTTATTTGATACATTAGTTGTCTAGCCCGATGCAATATACAGATATTTAAGATAAATAATTAAAAAATTGTTTTTTTTTAAAGAATACATGGATGTCATTTTAATGCGATTTATTCTCGTTCACACAGTCTTTTAATGCGTTTCGAAAACGTTTCAAAGTAAAGGGTTCCAGAAAACGTATACCTGATACGTTTTCGATAATACATTTCAACTGAAACGTTTTCGAAACGCATTAAAAATTTGTCGCAGAATGCGTTTCCGAAACGTTTCGAAAACGTTTTTGATGCGTTTAAAATGTCCATGTGAACCAAGCATTAATAAGCGAAAGTTACTTCAAAACTTTGAACACCTCCAGTTACAATGATTGTTAAACTGGAAAGTGACATCAGACATTCACATAGAAATCCAATCTTGTTGAGTCTGTTAACGGTCGAGTACACCCTTGGACTGGTAGCTTGCAAAGTCTGTGAAATCACAAAATTTTGTCTCTTAATGAAAGTTTCTACTTTTAGGGTGCAAAAAATGATCATCATAGAAAAATTAAAGATTGTGATCCCCCGCTACCCCTTTTTGGCCCCACTCCCCGTGTAAAAAAAGACAACTAGATTTCTTTCTGTTGAAACAATCACTGTTACTTTAAAACACCAAAAAGATACGGTTGCTAGGTAGAATTACAAAAGTACAGGTTTCTGAGAATTTCAGGAAATTTACCAAAATTAGAATCAAAGATTTTTGCAACCTGACTGTTGGATATCATCATTTTTACTGTAAGGAATTGAAAAAGATATGGTTGCTAGGTAAAATTCCAAAATATAATGGCTCTTTCAGAGTTTCAGGAAATTTACCAAACTTAGGTACAAAGTTTTTTGCCATCTGACTATTGAAAATGATCACTGAAACTATAAGGCATCAAAAAAGATATGGTTGCTAGGTAAAATTCCAAAAAGTAATAGGTCTTTGAGAGTTTCAGGAATTTTATCAAAATTAGAATCAAAGATTCTTGCAACCTGACAGTTGAAAATCATAATTATAACTCTGAATAATTGAAAAAGATATTGTTTCTAGGTAGAATTCCAAAAAATAATGGATCTTTGAGAGTTTCAGCAAACTTACCAAAATTAGAATCAAAGTTTTTAGCAATCTGAAGATGGAAAATGGTCATTAAATGTAGTATTCATCAAAAAGGTATGGTTGCTAGGTAATATTCCAAAAAGCAATTGGTCTTTGGGATTTTATTTTTAATTTACCAAAATTGGAATCATATTTTTGAAATCCTAGTGTTTATACTAGCTGATGACATTAAAAAATTGCTCACTTATCAAACTTCATTTTGGAATTTCAAAAAATATTAGTCTTAACATTTTCAGGAAATTTACCAAATTTCGCACCGGGTCCTAAATTCGAAAAGCTTAGAATGGATTCAAAGAGCTATTCAAATAATTCCTCATAAAAAATTAAACCACAAAATCAAAATTATACATAGATTTCCAGTCGTTCTGATGAGTATTGATTGCTTTACATTTTTTGGCCCCTTAAGGGCATGCCCCCAGGGGACATACCAAAGGTCCGCTATCATCAAAAAATGAGATGCATATAAAGGAACTTGTATACAAAGTTTCAGTTTTCAAACATGAATAATTCAGAAGATTTCGCTTATTACTAGATATCTCCAAATAAAATTTCGCTCATATTTCCGCCCTGAGGGCAAATTTCAAAATTCCGAAACCTTCGGCACAGACAACTTTTATAATGTTACTAATAACCCTAGTACAAGGTTTCTGCGATTTAGGGACCGATGTAAGAGGAGTTCCAGCTAAATCGATTTTTTTCGTTTTTGGACTCCTAGAGGCCATGCACTGAGGGGTGATACCGAAATTCTGACACCCTCTGTGAAGTTGCTACATAATATGTGAGTCGATTTCTGAGTTTCAACTTTCTAGCCCAAATGGCCTTAGATATTTCTTCAATTATTGGATTTCGTGATAATTCGTTTTCGCCCATAATTTGCCTCTTTTGCGTCCGAATCCACGGTGCACTACTTCAGATCATATTCTAGTATGGTGCCAAGTTTCAAATTTTATCTTTCATAGTTCCAGAGCTATCGGGGAGCATTACAAACGCACGTGAGTACGCACGTACGTACGTACATTCGAACGGACTGCATTACATAATCCCCCCGCTTTCGCTTAGCCTGGAATAATAAAGTACAAGTACTAAGAAAGATGGAAACGAATAAATCATAACTGAAACGACAAACCAATTTTACCTTTCTTTCTCGAAACTTTTGCGGATAAAACCTGCTTCAATTACGGACCATATGAATACTTTTACGGTTAAATGTTAAAGGTCTCCTTTTCAATTCAATGCTAAACCTATGGGAATTTTATGTCGTAGTCCCCAGCCTTAACTGCTTGTTGGTTACATTGTAATCAATTAATTACCATACATCTAAAAGGAAAAAGAGAAGCAACGATTGTATAATTATTGGCGGATCCGGGGGCAGGGTGGAGGTACCGAGATTTGGAACCCCATTTTTCTGCGTTTTTTTTAAATTCCTTGAATAATTTCTTCAGAAATCGATAAAAACTGGCAAAAATTCGACTGGAACCTCCTTTTTTTCTTGAACCTCATTGGACTCCCTTTTGCAAGGGCTGGATCCTCTGGTGATAATCAGGCCATCAACAACCACATGAGAATGCTCAACAATATCTACGACTGGCAACTTCTAAAGCACCTCTTTTCAACAAATTTGTAAATGTTTTCTTTTTCGTCTTTATAGACATCTGTTTGCATAACTAGAAATCTCTGTTACAAATACGGTTGACTTAAAATTTGCAAGGCAATACCAAATGGTTACGCGGGGAGGGTGGAGGGGGCTTGCACTGAAGTTAGTGGTCACCTACCTTTTCCAGCACCTGTAACAAGTACTCGTTTCCCATCAAATCTAATCTCCATTTTTGTGCAGCACACTCGGTCAAGAAATGTATGTTATCTTTTTATCAATTTATCATTATTTATCAACCACTCTTATGTATTTTTAACTGCACCATTCAACTGACTGTGTGTAATGAATTTTGTCCTTTTAAAGGGATTCGCTACTCCATATGAAAATAAATAGGATTTCAAGTTAATCTGATTTTTTGTTAGAAAATTTAAAAAAACTAATATAAGTAAAACAAAATGATAGGTTGATAATCACGTTTTTTGAGTTATAAGTGAGTGAAAATTTGGCGGGAAACTGAACTCATAGGATTAACATTAGCAAAGTTTGACCACGAATGAATGTGACAAAATGAATAAAATCTAATGAAGATTTTACACTGGCAATGATAATAACGTTGTTAAGTAAAGATTGTCAAACCTTTCTATATATAGAGACGGTTTTAACTGATACAACCTAATTAACAATCAAAGAAAATGGTATAAATGCTAATTAAACAAAGTATCTACAGATAAATAGTAAAACAGCAATGGAAATCACTTTTACTGTTGTTCTTCATCTTGAAGTCACCATGAAGACTTCAATTATGAGCTTGCTCATACCTGATAGTAAGTTCAACTAGACCCTAGCACCGATTTGAACGAAATTAAGATCGATCAACGTTAATATATTTAGCACGAAAATTGGTCTGTTTTTTTTTGTATGATGGTTCCAAAAGTTTAGCTTTTTATTGACGTGTTGAAATAGGTAAGAAGAATAGGTAAATAAATGAACAGTGTTTTAAAGCATATCGATTACTTTTTGTCAGCTTTATCTTCGTACTCGAAACGATTTATGCGACTGCCTGTAGCACAAATACATATGTTATACATAGTTAAGGTAGATGGGTACTCCAAAATTTTTTTTCATAGATGTTCTTTATTTTCTCAGGAAAGTTTTCTTATTATATAAGCACTGAAATTAAAAAAAGAATTAAAATAAGGGGGTCATCTTGCTTGTTTTTTAAATAACTGATATCAAAATGATCAAATTTTTCTAATGAATACATAGGAAACCGGTATTTTGTTGCTTTTCTTTAAAACTATTCCATAGAATTCTTTCTATTTTACTCATGTGTAAGCCCTTTGAACATACTTTCAAAAACTAGAAAGAAAAATGTAGGTCACCGACTCTGTTTTCCACTTAATTTGTAACATGTTAATTTTTATAGTGATATCTTTATAAATTATTTTTATCGGATTATCTCCCTTTTTGAAATATTGTATTCCAAAATATTTAATTAGCAAATTACCATACCTCATCTAATTAGATAAATACATGTAAAATTAAGTCAATGTTGGTCTTTTGCCTTTTGTGTCATTGATATAATATGTATTGATACATTACAAATAATAATATTTGCATGTTTAAAAAGCAGATGATACCACAACAGTATAAATAAAAAATTCAAAATGGCGGAAGACTACCGATCTACCCTAAGTGTTACAGTTTTGAACTTAATACCGGTATATCAATGGACCTCTCTTTTATGACACCCTTCTATAAGTTGTTCTATTAAAATATTAAAGGGCGCCAAGCTTTTTTATTTTGTAGAGAGGTTGTTAGTACCGATAGGACTAGATATACTGCTCACAAAAAAATGTCACGTGTTTTCGTAGTTTCGCATGGTGGTTTATGAAACTTAGTTTTGTAGTGATTTGTTGAAATCGGTAGGCAGTTGAGAAAAATTAAGAAAATTGGAAAGGAGTTTTTTGTAGGGGAGCAACTTTCTGCATGCCAACTAATTTATTGAAATTGAATTTTGGCAACTTTACCTCGTGCTTAAAAAATACCAATGTGATTGCTTGTAGAAGACGAACATAAGTTTATTCAAAATGAAGCATAGCAATCCCGAACATATGAATTGTGATGCCCTTCCATAGGTGCCACAGAAAAAAAAATCGTTGTACATTAATAACATTTAGATAGATAACTCCTGCATGTACTATATTTCTGGTTAAGCATTTATTAATTTATAATGTAAAATGTATTTATCCAAATGTATCCATTTCTCCACGCCAATTACGTAACGCTAATTCCACCGTCTAACTTAATACACTCTCCAGTTATCATAGAACTTTTGTCACTCAACAAGAAAACTACCAAGTTGACAACATCCTCAACTTCTACAAAAAATTATTTGTTTCAGATCAGAAAAAAGTTTTTCAATGTTTGCATAACAGTAATTAAACAATTTAATAGGATATGCAGCGCATAATGGCCCTCTTGTAGAGAATATTAATATTTCAATAAGTGGTCTGCTTCTTTTCACAAGATAGATAATAATCATATCTAGATAATGTAAAAAAAAATAGATAGACAAATAACAGAAACAAGAGACTCTCAAGGGCCTGTATCGCTCAACTGGGTCATGACTGACACATTAAGTCAAAATAATCCCAATGTTCCAATGTTTAAGGGTTTCATTTTCAAGTTTGTTTATAGACATTGTTGTCATATAATCCAAAATTTTACTATGTTTTCCACTGGCAGCTATCTTTTGTGGGGGGGGGAGACCAATAAACACCTTTCCTCGAAGACCATCTCAGGACCACTGTGCCTTACTTTGGCTCTAATTGGCCTGGTGTTTTCAGAGAATATTGTTGAATAAATTCAAAGGTTACAATTGGCCAACTAGTTTCAGAGGAGATCTTTAGATACATTCCCCATAGGGTCCAATGGTAAACTATGTTTCCCGCTGGACACCATCTTGGATTCTTTGCGGACATTTTAAAAAGAGGACTAAGTAAGGATCAATGTGGCTAAGTTTGATTCAAACTGGTCATGTACTTTCAGAGGAAAAGATCTTTGAATATGTTTCCCCATTGGGTCCAATGTTAAAACCACATTCCCGCTGGCAGCCATCTAGGATACGATACGTACATGCCAGACAAAATCTTTAAAAGGGGCCACCTAAGGACCATTGTTAGCCCAGTAGTTTCAGAGGAGAAGATCTTTGAATATAGGGTACAATTTTCGACAAAGATCCATGCTGGCGGCCATCTTGGATGACGTGCGGACTTGCCGGACACTTTTAAAGGGGATCACCCAAGGACTGTTGTGACCAAGTTTGGTTCCATTTGACAAAGTGATTTCAGAGAAAAGATCTTTGAATGCTTTCCCATAGGGTCCAATGTTAAAATCATTTCCTGCTTGCAGCCATCTTGGATGTGATACGGACTTGCCAGACAAATCTTTTAAAAGGGGCTACCTAAGGACCATTGTGAGAAAGTTTGGTTACAATTGGCCCAGTAGTTTCAGAAGAGAAGATCTTTGAATACAGGGTACAATTTTCAATAAAGATCCCCACTGGTGGCAATCTTGGATGTTGTGCGGACTTGTCGGTCACATTTTTAAAGGGGACTCCCACGGACTATTGAGACCAAGTTCGGTTCCAATTGACACAGTGGTTTCAGAGAAGAAGATCTTTGAATGCATTTCATAGGATCCAATGTTAAAACCACATTCCCCGCTGGTGGCCATCTTGAATACGATACGGACTTACCGAACACAATTTTTTTAAAGGCGTCACCTAAGGACCATTGTGACCAAGTTTGGTTCCAATTGGCAAAGTAGTTTCAGAAAAGATCTTTGAATATAGGGTACAATTTTTGACAAAGATCCCCGCTGGCAGCCATCTTGGATGACGTGCGGACTTGCCGGACACATTTTTAAAGGGGACCATCCAAGGCCTATTATGACCAAGTTTGGTTCCAATTGACGCAGTGATTTCACAGAAGATAATCTTTGAATGCATTCCCGTAGGATCCAATACTAAAACCACGTTCTCCGATGGCGGCCATCTTGAATATGATATGGACTTGCCGGGCACATTTTTAAAAGGGACCACCTAAGGACCATTGTGACCAAGTTTGGTTCCAATTGTCAGAGTAGTTTCAGAGGAGAAGATCTTTGAATATAGGGTCCAATTTTCGACAAAGATCCCCGCTGCAGCCATCTTGGATGAAGTGCGGACTTGCCGGACACATTTTTAAAGGCCTATTGTGACCAAGTTTGGTTGCTATTGGCCCAGCAGTTTCAGAAGAGAAGATGTTAGAATGAAAAGTTTACGACGGACGGGCGATGGACGACGGACGGACGACGAACGACGGACGGATGACGAACGACGGACGCCAAGTGATGGAAAAAGCTCACCTTGGCTATAGCCAGGTGAGTTAAAAACCAGATGAACTAAAAAGACTTAAAGTTTATTTGGGGTGAAAGAACAAGAAAAGCGTTGTTCCAATGCTTGGTTTGATCATTTATTCGTAGAGACTTTGTCTCATGTGCATATACTCAATATCCTTTCACTGTTAATTTACATTAACAAAACTGGATCGCTGTTCAGTATCTGATATTTTTCACATGATTTGAAATTACAAACATCGCTTATTATATTATTTGTCTTTTTAGAAAATTTAGCTGGAGATTTTTTACGTTTAGCTGACCTTGATTTGAAAAATTTTAATTTGTTTTAAACCTCGAAGTCGTGAATAGGTTTTGACATGGCCCAAAAAGGGTTTGCTATGGCTTATGAACTACAAATCCCTCCACCAAGCCATGGGTTAAAAGTCTATAAATGGCGATCCATTCTTTAACCTATTTAAACATAACAATTGCTACATGTGAAGCATAAGAATCAAATCATGTTCGCCCTTGCTGAGTACCTGATGACACTAACCGACCTGGTCAATGAGGCATTAACTGTGTATTCTTTCTCTTCAAAATGCTATCCTTCTCTCTAGCAATTATTGTGTATTTTTTATTATCAAGAACACTTACATTTGAGTTGTCTCCCTTTGAATTCACTAGTGCCAAATCACTTGAATTTGACAAATACTTTACCCTAAATCCCAAATTTTTCCCTTTTACATGAATCAGTAAGAGGAAGAATGTATATATTACTTTGCACACTATCTGGTTTGATAAAAAAAGAAAAAAATAGAGAAATTAAGATTGATATGTTCAAGAAAGCATGGCTACAACCAAAATATGTAACAATTGGGCTTTCTACTATTTGCCCTCCACAAGGAAAACCCAATCAAAAAATTCATAGATCCCGTTTCTGACTTTCCCTCTCACTACATTCTTCGGCATTTTGTTGCATAGTAATATGTATACAATGTACTAACCTGCACATTTACCAAGTGGTATACGTTCTTCTACAGTCTTTTTGATTTCCATGATAGTTTCATTCCTTGAATTAATAGGAGTTATGATCAATCCTGGATTGACAGCATTTACCCTAACCTGGAATAAAACTGAACGCATTTATTATAATTCTTTTATTTTGTCAACATACTTCATAATTGTTAATAGATAATAGTACTGGAATTTTAACCACTACATCTGATCCTTAACTACACCTGATACCTTAATAACAGAACTTTTCATGTGTACTTCTCATCCCGACTTTGACTCCTTTTTTACGACGTTTTCAACAAAGGGAAATAACCTACTGACCCGACAGTCAGGTTTACGGTTCCATTGTAACCAGGGACAGCAGTTAAGTTCGAATACGAAGATATCTATTATTGGTGTAGGGGTAATATTCCGATTGTCCTTAGATATATTATTTCAAGTTATTTGTGTACTAACCGTAGTGAAAATCTTATCAGTTTCTAGATAAAATGTTTACTGACCTTCCTTTCCCTAATTCGATCGAAAACCAGGTTGTCGGATTTTGTGGTCTCTTTAAAAAAATATTTTCAGAATCGTTCTATATCAAAGATGGCCGCCAGCAGAGAACATAGTATTAAGTAGTATTCTGTCTCGGGATAATTTTTGACTGCTAAAAAAGGGAAAAACTGATGGCGGGAAAATTTTGCACGTACTTTTTACTGTACAGTGTAACTTAATTTTTTATTGCCCTTTTGAATTTTAAAAAGTTCGTCTGTGAAAGTCTTTTTGATCCATAATGATATTATTAACTTTTATCCACTGTCCCTTTGAAAAACATGCTAAAATAGCAGTCATCCCGTAAATATGAAATTCGTCTATTGGTTCAGCAGTTTCAGAGAGGAGAAGACCTCTGAATGTATTTTCCTGATAGGGTTCAATATTTTAAAATACCAGTCGAAGAAACAGGCAAAGAGCATTGGTTTGGTGGCACATTGTGGAAAAACGCAAACTTTTGATGTTTGATTTTAATATAAATGGCATAGAAAACGTCAGTTTTATAGGTAAAAGTTCTGTGTTATTTTGCCTTTTTGAGTTATCAGTGTCCAAAATTTAGTTACACTGTACAGTAAAAAGTACGTGAAAATTTTCCCGCCATCATTTTTTTCTCTTTTGTCAAAAATTATCTCGGGACAGAATACTACTTAACACTATGTTCTCTGCTGGTGGCCATTTTTGATATAGCACGGATCTGAAAATATCTTTTTCAAGGGACCACAAAAGTGCTATTATGGCCAAGTTTGGTTCCAATTGGCTCTGTGGTTTCAGATGAGAAGACCTTTAAATGTGTTTTCCCAAAGGGTTCAATCTTAAAACTATGTTTGAACAATTTGATTTCATAGTAGGAGATCTTTGAATGTGTTTTCCTAGATTGTCAAATATCAAACTATGTTCACAGCTGCAGACCATTTTGGATATAGCGCGGACTTAAATGAATTCCTTATTGCAGGGAATAACCAATTATTATTGTGGAAAAGTTTTGTTCCATTTTTGGCTCTTCAATTTCATAAGAGAAGATCCTTGATTGTATTTTAAAATGGGGTCTTTTACAAAATTATGTATACCCAGTTGGCGATCATCTTGGATATAGGGCGGATCTGAAAATCAACTTTTTATATGAGACCACAAAGGAGTACTGTGGCCTAGTTTGGTTCCAATTGGCTCTGCAGTTTCAGGGGAGAAAATCTTTGAATGAGTTTTCCCAAAGGGTCCAATTTTAAACTATTTTTCCCAGAGGGCGACCATTTTTAATACATAGCTGATCTGAAAAAAAATTGCAGGGGACCATCCAAGGGATATTGTGGCCGAGTTTGATTCTAAGTGACTCAACAATTACAGAAGTAAAGATCTTAAAATGTATTTAACGATAGGATCTAATGTTTAAACCAAACATTCCCTGCTGGCAGCCATCTTGAATATTGCGCGGATGTCAAAAACATCTTTTTGCAGAGGACAACCAAAGGACTATTGTTGCAAAGTTTTGTTCTTATTTGTTCTCTGTCAGCTTTTGTAAACCTTAACATTCCTTGATTTCCAATATTTTGAGATTATCTGCACTAATGAGACATAAGTTGTCAAAATGGCCATATGCAGAAAGTAAACTTGCACTAACTTCGATATTTTGTTATTTATTACCACTGGTCGATGTCACTGCAGGCGGACTGTTAGTCCCCGAGGGTATTCACCGACTTAGTAGTGCAGTACTTCGGTGTTGGTCCGGAAACCAATTTTTTTTTTGGAAACTTTCAATATCTAAATTTTTGAAAATTTTGTTGAAAACTAAGGAGTATCTCACTCATGCAAAGCTCTTTCATTACTTGATTCAGTCCCTCTGTTTAGATACTTTTGATAATTTGTTCTCTATCAGCATTTGTAAACCTTAAGATTCCTGAATTTGCAATGTTTTGATTTTATCTGAACTGATGAGACATAAATGGCCATATGCAGATAGTAGATTAACAGTATCTTCGAAATTTTGTTATTTGTTTCAATTCTCGAGTTAGTTTGGATCAAATTGGCTAAACAGTTTCATAGTAGAAGATCATTGAGTGTGTTTCCTGTAGGGTTCAATGTCAAAACTATGTTCACGGCTGGTGGTTATCATAGATATAGTGCAAAACTGAAAGCTCTTTTTGCAGGGAACCTATCAAGGACTAACGTGGCAAAATCTAGTTCCACTTGGCGCAGCAGTTTCAGAGGAGAAGATCTTTGAATGTGTTTATTCATAGGGTCCAATGTTAAAACTAGGTCTTCCGCTGGTGACGATTTTGGATACTAGTATACTTTTTTGCTGGGGGCCACACAGGGACTATTATGGCCAAGTTTAGGTCCAATTGGCCCAGTAGTTTCTAAGGAGAAGATATTTGAATGAAAAGTGTACGCCAGATGGACGGACTACGGAAACAAAGTGACGACAATAGCTCATGGCCTAACAGGTCAAGCGAGGTAAAAAGGAGCTAAAAACCTTCAAATATATCTTAAACAAAAACTCGCCAATTTGCCCCTTTATACAATATATATAACTATTTTATATATAACTATTTACACTGTTATTCGTGGAAATAATACTTACTTTTTTAGGCCCAAGCTCTAGTGCCATACATTTTGTCAACATATCCAATGCAGCTTTAAGGGGACAATAAGCAGAAAAACCATGTGCAGTGTTGGTAGAACCTAAACTTGACATGTTCACAATGTTGCCTCCATTTCCATTCTCCACCATTATTCTTGATACGACCTTGCCAAAGGATGAAATAGTGTTAGATTTAGGTAAGATGTATACTATTCCAGTACGTCCTGAAATAATTTAGGGGATTTAGCTTTGTTTCTCATTTTTTCTTTTCTCGCTGATTTTATTAAGGTTTATAAAGGTGTAGAAAAAAAACTTGATAATCGCTGCAGAGACCCATGCTTTAAATAGCATCTGTTAAAGCCTATACTAATTAATATTATAACCAAAACGCACATTTGTTGACAACTGTCCTGCCTATCCTCAACATTTTACTTATATATGTATACTTAAAAGCGTTTAATGAAGAGGCATCTCAAATTGAAATCATCTTAACCTATAACTATAAACCAAACGGATTTTAATATTTTATGAATACAGTTACCGTTTTCGGGTTATCAACGAGGACAAGCAATGATAATGAAATAGAAATACAATATTTTGATGCGGCAGCATAGTGTAGAGGCACACTTCACAACGGGATACGATATACTAAGTGTATTTTGTAAATGGTCATAACGAAAAGGCAATTTGTTGACATATTCAAATAACATAATACCGAAGTTGCTGTTAATTTGGATTCTGCATTTGCGCATTTCGACAACTTATGTCTCTTCAGTGCAGATAAAATCAAAATATTGAAAATTCATATACCGAAATATGTGTAAAGACTTATAGAGAATAAATACCAAGAAGATTTATATAGAAACGACAAAATCAGCTAAGGACAGAGCTATGCCAGAGGGAGATACTAAGGAGAATTTTGTTTTATTTAGATATTGCAAGTTTCCAAATAAAATCGGTTTTCGGGCCAGTACCGAAGTACTGGCTACTTGGTCAGTGAATACCCTCGGGGACTAACAGTCCACCAGCAGAGTCATCGGCTCAGTGGTAAGTAATAACATGATACCGAAGTTGCGGTTAATTTGGATTCTCCATATGCGAATCTCGACAACTTGCGTCTGTTCAGTGCAGATAAAATCAAAAATATTGAAAATCATATATCCAAATATGTTTAAACACTGATTTATCAATGATAAGTGTTCAATTTACATATATATAGAATTCCTTTCCATATATGCCCATTTTTTTTAAACCTTTTTCGATGTTCGGTTCATATTTAAGATAGCTTAAAACAAACGGAATGAAGGAAGGGTAATAGGGTCTGTAAGTCTCGTCATGTGACTCACGAGAATTCACGATAAACAGGCAATTCGAAAACGCTTCCCGCCAAATTATGACGTCTGAGGATTATGACGTTCAAATTTTTGTTTGAAACGTCATATATCTTTGTGTAAATTGTAACTTCCGGGTACAGTTTTTGATCCCGGAAGTTCCGAAATTGTACGAGACTTACAGACCCTATATATACAACTTAGGTATGTTCGCATTTAATCCCATCGGATACCCAGTCACCGATGACCGCAGAGTAACACCAATAACTCAGAAAGTCGCGAATGAATGAGATTCCATTATGTCATATGATATAAGTGAATAATTCCGAAATGTCTTCGTCTTCAACATCTACAGTACAGTATAAAGATATGCAAGAACAAAAACAGTTAAGGGACCGATCATTTATCTTGAAGGGGGGGGGGCTATGGTTTTTTCTATAAAAATATTTTGGATCTGATTTTATGTGAAAAAAATATTTTGGCTGCCAAAATGATGAGCCCAAAAAAATAATGTTAATTTTGAAAAAAAATATTTTGTTGGTACGCGTGCAAAAAATAAATAAAAAATTTTCTGTCCAGAAAAAAAAAACCATAACCCCCCCTTCAGGTTAAATGGTCGGTCCCTAACTAGAATTATTGTATCTTGTATTACATTGTATATAGTCTTCAAGGCGCTTGTGAATAAAGGGTAAAGGTCGGAATAAAAAGAAAAACAAACCATACTACAAGGGATGGTCTAATTCTTATCTCAAAGACAACACTTTGACAGATACGACTCAGGTATGATTGACAAAGAGTGGTACGATTACATACAAAAGTGGGAATCAAAACCTTAAAAAAGAAATATAGTTACATATCAAGTACAAACCAAGCAATGCAAAGTATGAGAAATGCTTATTGGCATCGCCAAGTACTACAAAAACTAAAAAGATAAAAAAACGTACAAATAAAGATTAAAAAAACGAAAAAGAGCATTTACATGTATCAGAAATCAGGGTTATTTCAAGCATTTTCAGAAACTGCAGATTTCTCATGGTTGGGTTCTAGTGCTGCTGATGAGAAATTTATTTCTGAAATGGTTATACAGCTCATTAGAATTAATTGCAGTTTGAGTTACAGCGAAATTCGAAACACATGCGCGTTTCATAAAACGGCCTAAACAAACAATGTGCACGATCTTGGTGTTATACATGTATGTCAATCAACCGTACGTCAATCATTCAATTGATAATCACCTATCGAATAAAGAGTGGCGCTTTGTACGTCAATCAAGTATCTGTCAAATTCATTGATCTTCAAATATGTTTACGTTTTTGTTGGGTTATTTAGATTTCTTTTGTGTAATGCTTAAATAATAAAAACATTATTTTACGATGATCAGAAGCTAATTTGTCGAAAAGTCGTTATCAAAAGTATGAAATATGTTTAAACAGAAATTTTAGAATTCTTGAAACAGTTTTTATTAGGATTTCAGAACTATTTATTTTAATTTGAAATCATGTCCCAAAATTCTGACAACCATTCACCACTTTCCAGTTCCAAGGTCAGAAGACTTTTAAAGAGGCCGTATTTCCCCTTTTCATGGGCTAATTTTTTAGCGGTTCTAGCATCACGTTCTATTTACTTTCCCGTCTTACCAATTACTTTTTTGCCATGATCCCGTTTTCTGTTTGCCTAAATAAGACAATCCTATTTCCCGCTCATACTGCATTGAGACCCACTTAACGCAATCAATTCTGATTATATACCTTTTCAAGCTTTTGATGGCGTTATATCGTTGCAAACCTTTTGCACTGCATATAAACATGGTAGTTTGTATACATCACCCGAGTGCTATGCAGATATATTTATTCAAATCATGCACCACGGGCATTTATTCTTGCAGAGGAAGGACGGCAATACGACCCCCCTTTGTACGTCGCAGACATGTATATAATTTGAACTAGTTTCGTTTCGTTTTTATTTTTTTTTTGTTTATTTTATTGTTTTGTTTTTGTTATTTACGCCCACATTTTATATTATTTTGTCAAAATTGATACATTCTGTTTCAAACAAGAATTCAAATGTTTGGAATATTATGCGGCATATAGAAAAAAAAATAGTAAGTAATAGATATAAAACTGTAAAAACATTTATCACGTATACACTATAAAACGAAAAGGATGTGTGCAGCAATATGTGTTGTTACCTACGGATCCAGCTTTCGAAAATCGAGGATTCCGAGGAGGTGCAATTAAGAAAACGGATTCCAGTCGATGTTTTGACCAATTTTGTCAATTTTTGCCTAAATTCTACACGAAATTAAAAAAATCCAGAAAAATGGGGTTCCAACTTTTGGAACCTCCCCTGGATCAGCCAATGTGCCAAATTACTGATACAATAAGAATTAATACTAAAACTGAATGAAACAAAAATCGTACCTTTATTTTATTATTATTTCTCTTTGTAATTGTACCCGTGGTAACTTTTTCATTTTAAGATAAACATAATATAAATATTGCTCGATCATAAATTATAATATACATCATGGCCATACAGCTCATTAAAATTATTGCAGTTGGAGTGAACATATGTGTTATGGTCTCATGTTCATTTACTCCATATCCTTTAGTAAAATATCAGGTAAAATCACATTTCAATATTAAATATCTGGAGACAAAGTGAATAAAAGTCATATCAAGTAGACCGAATTATGCCGGGTGTACACTTTTTAAATGCCCTGTGTATTTGAACTAATAGTGCAGTGACAATTCGAAAAAAAGACGCTTAGTTTTCGACTTTAATTTACCCACCAGACATGCAGGGAAAATTTGTTTTAAATAAAAGCATGATGTTTATACTTCATGATTTGATCTGTCGTCAGCCATGCGTATGGTACAATTTTTGACAATTTGACATTTATTTACAGTTTTCTGTAAATTTCAAAACACGACGTACTACAAAATAATGACTCGATTTCAAATAAACGTACCCTGCATAAATTAATATGTGTTTTATTATTTCGAATATGTATATATATTTAAATAAGATTTATATCGTTTTGTAAAATCTAAACACAAAACGTTTTGGTATTTCTATTTTCCCCTTTTAAAGCTTTTCTTACATAAGAACTCTCCGTGCTTAAAGAACTGAAACTTGTATCACATATTGTATGTTTGACCACTGTTGAAGTATTTCTGTATAAATTCATTGAGATTCATTTCTCAAAGTGTCGAAAAATGCAAAACTGATAGACGAGAAAACACTACTTTTAATTCCGGAATCAATTTCGCACTCTTCACCTAGATATACTTGGGAACTTAATCACACCCTAATACAACAATTTTGACAAAAAATTAGCTTTTTCAGTCCATATTAAACCCACGCTCGACTAACGGAGAACGACCCTATATAAGCTGGAATATATGGATGAAGTTAAATAGGAAATTAGTAAGCTCTGACATTCTGTTTTCCTCATTGTATTCAATTTTGTTCCGTATATGTGCCAGTGTGATGGTGCCATTGGCGCTGGGGACCAGTCGATCATGACTGTCAACACACTTGCAGCTCATTCAACGGAATATGTACCTTATGTTATGTCCGTTATATGCATTTTCAGGGAGACGGATACATATAAGTTTTATCTCGTTGCTGAATGTCTTTCGTGTTTACTTGTCTCACATTGATACATGTATGTGTGCTTTGAAATAAATACATTTAAAATCAGTTCCGTCCTAACCTGACTATAGCGCTTTTATGCCCCTTTGATTATTTGATCTCTATCAGCTTTTAACTATTTTTTTTGGTATGTTTTTTTTGTGTTTTGAGATTTCTTATTTTACTGCATGTTCGGTATTTGTTAATTTGTATCGCAAATGTACCTGCTGAAAGTTCATGAAACTTTTTGCAAATTGTTTACAGGTAAGTAAACTAAATCTACTAGCATCTACATTTTCAGTTTTTTTTCACCAAAAAATGCATCAAACTGTTCCCTCGTATGGGAATCTTGCTTTGGCTTCATTTAATAGGACTATATGTAGACAAGAAATGGTGAGTAGGACAAATTAAAGAGAATAAAACAAGTTGCTTGACAAAACAACCCATTCTTGACACATTTTGATGTACACATTAACCAATCCCAGCTTGTATAAAAAGTATGAAATACAAAAAGAATGAATAAAATATAAGTCATTTGTTCAGAGAACAAATGTAGGTCTACCCGAGGAAAATTTTTAGCAAAGTCTCGTAATAAGTGTTTTGGCTTGATGAAACAAGAAAAATTTTCTTCATTACATGTCATCANCCATCTCTTACAGTTTATGAGTTAAATCATTGAACAAAAAAATTTAAATCGTTAACAAAGTTGTATTTTGTAAAACTGAACATTTTCCCCATAACATGTCATTAGCCATCTCTTTCGGTTTACGGGTTAAATCATTTATCACGAAAAAAATCTATGGTTGCTAAGGATTTCATTGTGTTGCTAAGGACTTTGAACTTTGATATTAATGTGATAATGTAGGTAATATAAAGCCAAACATTTTCGCAATTCAAAGTTTTTTTTCTATCTCTAACAGTTTTTGAGATATAAGCAAGAAACCTCAATTTTGGACCCGGAAAACAGTTTTCGTATCATAAGTCCATAACGCTTGGTCCAATAATTTTTGACCCAATATATTAAATGTAGATCTTGATAAAATACACATTTTATTTATTACATGTTATCAGCTATCTATCACAGTTTCCAAGATATACTATAAAAATATATGGTTGCTAAGGATTTCATTATGTTGCTAAGGACTTGGAATTTTTTCCTTGATGTCATTTTATAGGTCATATTAAACTGAACATTTTTGCTTTTTAAGTTTCTGTCTATCTCTTACTGTTTCTGAGATATAAGCAAAAAACCTCTATTTCGGACCCCGAAAAACAGTTTACGGACCCTAGGTCCATAGCGGTTGGTCCAAAAATTCTGGACTCATTTCCTCTTTACAACATTACGAAACTTTTTGCCTATGGTTGCTAAGGACTTTTATGGCAAATAACGTTGTTGCTAAGGACCTTGAACTTTGACCTTGACTCCATTTTGTCGGCCATATTGAGCTGAACAATTTATCTTCTTTATAGTTTCTTCGTATCTTTAATAGTTTTTGAGATATGGGCAAAAAACTCTAAAATCGGACCCCGAAAAATGGTTTTTGGGCCATAGGTCCAAAATGAATGGTCCAATCATTTTGGACCCCCAGTGTCAAATGTAGACCTCAATGAGACAAACATTCTCTCAAATACATTTGATCATCTATCTCTTACAGTTTACGAGTTAAAGCGATAACAAGGCAAAAGGTCATCGGTGACCTT
>MJUU01071952.1:106085-127791 GCA_002080025.1 Modiolus philippinarum
ATAAATCAGTTCAGCAGATGTTACATTTTCATTCTTGGATGAGGTACAAACTAAAAATCACAAACTTTAAAGGGGACCACCCAAGGACTACTGTGTCAAAATCTTTGAATGCATTTCCCATAGGGTCCTATGTTAAACTATCTTCCCCGCCATCTTGGATGAGATGCGAACCTGCTGGACATATGTAGAAATTGTAGTTCTGGAAAACCTCAACACTTTTGCAATTCACATTTAACCTTTATCTTTTGAAATAAAAGTAAAAACGTTAAA
The DNA here is from genome assembly GCA_002080025.1 of Modiolus philippinarum. Taxonomy (NCBI): domain Eukaryota; kingdom Metazoa; phylum Mollusca; class Bivalvia; order Mytilida; family Modiolidae; genus Modiolus; species Modiolus philippinarum. The sequence continues at coordinate 106,356 of MJUU01071952.1, forward strand.
ATATTGTGAAAATTCAAAGAAAAAGCGGCAATAATCCTATGTGGGTTGTCAGATTTTCTTCAAAATTGCAGGACATGTAGATCTTACTATGCTGACCATTTTTGTTGTAAAAAAACTTCACTTCTATCTTCTACCATTTTCAATATATAAGACTAAAAGTAACGAAAAACTGAAAATTTTACGGAAAAGGGACAATAACTCCCAGACGGGTAAACGGATATTCTCCAAAATTGCAGGGCAGGTAGATTTCACCATGCTGATCATTTTTATCTCGTCAGAATTTTGATATCTGTAATGATCTTTTAGTAATTTGCAAAAAACGAAAATTTACCCCTATGTTCTATTTTTAGTAACAGCGACCATGTTGTTCGTTCTGCGGACATAAAAATCACAAACTTGAAAGAGCATACCCTGGTGATGATTCAGGCCAAGTTTGGTTAGTATTGGCGCAGTAGTTTTAGAGAAGATCTTTGAATAAAAGTTAACGGACGGACGGACGGACGGACGACGGACACCGAGTGACGGCAAAAGCTCACATGGCCTTTGGCCAGGTGAGCTAATAATGTTTATAGTTAGAAAAATGCACAAATGTTTGTATTGTGCTGTTCAGCATACCAAATTGCAAATGTGGGGTGAAATGACGTCATAAAACGTCACAGCGATTGAATTTTACGCATGAAATTAATGACAATCAATGCTTTTGTTCAACAAATACCATCATTCGAAAATTCAGTCATTTAACAATGAAAAAAATTAAAATTTCTATCCAAATTCAAATTAATGCAAAAATTGTTTTTTTTTACCTTTGACCGAATTTTTTGAAAATTGTACCATATTTCACAGTGACGACAGGTCTTATCGAATTGTACTCATTTTCCTCTTTCCAACAATATGCAATTTACCTGCATATACTCATTTTCCTCTTTCCAACGATATGCAATTTTCCTGCATATGTGCATTGGTGCATTAGAATTGAAAATCTCCAGTCTCAGTCACTCGTCTATAAAGGATGTGACATTTTTCTATAATTCCAAAGTGCAATGAGGAGATATACATATGGATAGTAAAATAGTGAAAATCATAAATGAAGGACTTTTAACATGGATATAATTCGGAGAAGTAAACTTTTAAGATTTTCTTGTATATACAATGTGATATGTGAAGTACATGCCAAACAAGATGTTTTTGAAGGAATCAACAGAACAGGCATTTTATCTGGATTGATTTTATGCATCTTTCTGTGTCTCCTGTTATGATCCATAACGCATATGTCGTAAGTTTTTGTTGTGTTTTTTATGTTTATTTCTTTGTTTTATTTGTTTAGATTTTGTTTTGTTTTTGTTTCTGATTTTTGTTGTTGTTGTGAAACTCCAAATGTTTGCACTGCAAGTAAACTTCTGGACCACAAATATACAATGCGATATGATATTATTTTTTTTACTCAAACCTGAATCCCGGGACCTGGATACTATCATGTCATAATTTTCGGTACCCTTCTTAATTTGTATTTATTTACGTAGAAGCGTTTGTATACAGACACCGGTCATTTTTTAATCTTTTAAAATGACATTCGGATATCCGACCAGCTGGTAAAAGGTTTTTCTGATCTGAAATGCATTAAGATAAAAAAAAATACATGGAGATAACACACACAAAAACAACCCCAAAACGAATAAACAAATTAAATTAACAGAACATAAAAAGAACAGAAGAAAAAACAAAAGAAAAAGAAAAAAAAAGAAAAAGAAAAACAAACAAACAAGTAAACCAAAATAAAAAACAAAAAACAAAGACAAAAACAAAAAACATCGCCGTTTGAAGTATATCAGCCGATTAAAGAATTATCTTCGGATCCTGAGTCAATGTGTTGCATGTATTTTGGTTCACTTGGACGCTTTGATAGAAATTAAATTACAAAAATATAGTAAATATTAAAATTCTATATAATAATTGGGCAAATTAAAAGTAAATAAATAAATTGAACTGAATTGTCAATTTTTTTCACATTGTATCGATGACCGTATGATTTCCCAAAACTAACACATCCCCTTATTTTGTTATTTTTGTCATGTTTTGGCGTGGAAAAAAACATCTCATTTCTGATATATATATAATGTTTCTACAAATTTCTCAATGTTATATGGATTATGTGAAGCGAGTAGACGGATATGATTTTCTTTTTAAACAATAAACAGAGTGTATATACTGTGACAGTCCTAAAATAATCCGAATGATCGTTTCAGAATAGTAAATAAGAAATTCTTAAATACTTTGTGTGAATTTGTGAATAAAATCATTTTGATTTTGTAAAAACGAAAATGCTTATAGGTGATGAAGGGAAGGATATGGAGTAAATGTACAGGAGACAAAGTCATGGTAAAAACAAGCAAAGAAACAACGCTTTTATTGTTGTTCTTCATCTTTAATATATAGCCATATATAAGTTTTTACATACGGCGAGCATTTTTTTCCTTACTGACAATACCCGATTTCTAAAATATGAAAAAAATTCCTATTATATAATCTGAATAAAATGTTTGTATTTGATTGACGTACAGATACCACGCCCTGTTTAATCAATTTGTTTAGCATGTTGCATATGACTGACGTGAGTTTTGACGGATAATACCTGTTTCGTGCACATTGTTTGTTTAGGTCGTTTAAAGAAACGCGCATGTGTTTCGAATTTTGCTGTAACATATACGTTACGGTCTCATGTGAATTTTTCTCCATATCCATTCGTAAAATATTTAGAGATGATGCACTTACATACAGTTTCGGGAGAGACGGAGTATGGTATCAACAAAACTAAAAGCATCTGATAGAGAGTTAAAAATAAAGAAGGCACTGCGTTAAACGCCAGCCAATCAGTACACAGGGTTAGAGATTCAATGGCAAAGGCAGAGTGTTTCTTTCAAACAATACTTATTAGGTCGCAATGAAAATTAGAGAAAACTCTGCAGCTGATAGAGAGCCATGAAAAGGGTGACTATATGTAACTTAATACAATGACCAAAGCTGTGTGATGGTTTGACTTGATGTACATATTTCGACAACAGATCGAACTGATCATATAGAAAGCAATTTCATATTAATAACTGGATCACTAGTGTTTGGTAAATCAGTTGCAACACTGCTGAAAATGTCCTTTTAACATCTTAATACTTCTTCTAAATGCTCTGAGTTTTTGTTAAGTAATTGAATCTTCTTGGAGACAACTAACTTAACAGTCAATTGATAGCTTGTGAAATGAAATTAAACCATGTTTTATCTCTGTTTTTATTCATAAAGAATATGAAATTATTCACTTAAAGCAGAATAATTCATCTCGTATTTTAGAACACTCTTATTGTACACTTACCTGTGCCACATTAAAGGCTGCTTTAAAGTTTACTTCCGTGACTCTGAAAAAAAGAACAAATATTGTTACAACTGTTATTTCAGGCAATCAGGCTTTCTTTCGTCATTCAAAACAACAGATACTTTTATTAATGGATATACAGTAACCATTCTCAAACCTTATTAGTTGTAACATTTGACATTTTGAGAAAAGAAACAATTTTTGTCACCACTGTCTTTGAAACAATGGAGGGAACTAAACCAAACTTTGAAAGAAATAATTGTAAAGAACGTTATCTATAGAGTTTATTTACTTAATTTTGACTGACCTAAGACGTTGTTTTCGTTTGTTTGATGCAATGTTTAAGCTTGATTTTAACAGGAATCCCTGCTTATTTAACAAGAAGACTATATTGTAGTATAACTACACATACAGGTATTGCGGAAGATCGTGTCATCAGATGACCGATATAGGCCTAGCCTCTCAATCTAGTATTTCATTATTTCTTTTTTGGCTTCTTAAATTTTATTTCGCGGCTTAAAGTTATTCCCCATTGCTTGTTGAAATAAACTCTGAGGCCAAAGCTCACAATGAGGTTTTCCTGTGAAATCACAGGACAACAATCAATGTATACTTAACATATTCAAATATAGATTCTAAAATGTAATATTTTTACAAAACGTTACAACACTCAAATGTAGGGTACTATTTATTTACTTTTGATTTAATATAAATGAAGTTTTCTCTTCATTTGACATTTCTATATATAAAAAAAAACAAAAATTCTTCAATTTAAAGAATAAAAAAGTATTGGTTTCATTACCATTTTCATAAAAAAGGTAAGTTTCATTGTCTTTTTCATTAAGTAAGAAGACAAAAACAGTTTGAATATTAAATCACAATAAAGATACAAAGTTAATCATTTTTCACTTCATGTTTTTGCAGAAAAATTGTTGTCTCGTGAATGAAGCATGTCTTTTAATATATATCATAAGTTCTTTATTTGCAAAAGATAAAACAATATATAGCAAAGCTTTAACTAACTTATCTAAATCTTCTTTTGATGTTTCCAGAAAGGGACTGGTTACAAGGATACCAGCATTGTTGACAAGTAGATCAATTCGTCCAATTTTTTCAATTGCTTCCCTTGTTCTCCGCCAGTCTACTAGATCAAGCTGTATGATATTTATACTGGGGACCTAGAAAAGAATTAATTATTTTAATTAACCAAACGAAAACCGATTGTATTAAAATTGCAATATCTCAATTTTACGAAATTCGGTTTAAAGCTATGGAGTATCTCCCTCATGCATAGCTCTGTCCTTAGCTGAATTTTGGCTTTTCTATTTAGATCCTTTTGGTTATTTGTGCTCTATCAACTTTAACATGTTTATTTTGGTTAATGAACTTCCAAATGTTTGTTGGTTTTGTTCTGTACTGATGAGACATATTTTGTTATTTATTTACACAATGGGCAATCTGCCTATCACAATTGACAAGGCTAAAGAATGTATTGATTTTTTTCGTCTTTGCTTTTCGGGAGTATGACGGCGTTCGTGAAATGCTCTTTGTTGGGTTGTGTTTTCTCGGAATTGTCTTATGTCCAAAGGTTTGCTTCTGACTTTTGTTGTGACTTTTTTGTTTCCTTTAGACTATATTGGTTACTTGTTCCCTATCCGAGTTAATGGCTATCTAATCTACATATTAGAGACATGAGTTGAAACACGTGTACAGCATAAAGACACTTACAGTTTATTATACAACTTCATTATTTTAGTATATTGAAACCATTGGGCCGATGCCACTGCTGGTGGACCAGAGGTCCCGAAAGGTACTCACCGGCCCAATAAAGTAAAACTTGTCTGACATGAAAAATTCTACTGGCGTTTTATAGAAATTTACTGTTCATCAAAATTCTAACCCTTTGAAATACTGCGGCTTCATTCCGTGTATGGCACTCAGTTGATTAGTACTGGATTTGGCCCCTTATTTCGATATTTTTGGCAATAGGTACTTCTCTTTTTGACCACTTTTGTATTGTGGCTTTCCATTTCATTTGATTCTAATGTTGCTGACGAGAGATTACTCCTTAAGAGCATATCCAATAGTTTCAGGGGAGATAATGGCAAACACAAAAGAAGGCAATGTTTTCCGGGAATATGACTTTGATAAATGTAACGTCACAAAGTAATTCCCATTGTTTCCGAGGGAAAGGTAATTTGTACCTTCAAGTTTGGTGGAGTTTATGGGTGTCATCGATGAAAGATTCGTTAAACATTGCATATTTCAATGATTTACTCGGAAACGAACTCGGTGACCTATGTGGTCTATGAGATTTTTGAGTAGCATATTGTTAGAAGTACATGATATCAAAATTTCATAAAATCGACAATATGAGAAGTCTGTAAAATATTGTAAACTTGAATTTGTAATGGGGACATTTTATGCCACCTTTACCGTTACAGGGGTTACATATTCATTGATTTATAGGAATGGAAATACTTTTTCATATAGAATTATTTTTTTCTGTAAATCTTTTAAACCTTGACTTTGTTTTTCTGTCACTTTGGTATCGATTAGATTGAAAATATTTTATCCATTATTTTTCAAACTAGAACTTGATTTTTCTTTAAAAAACGCAAAAATGACAAATTTTTAACCTCAATTCCCATGGAAACAAGATCGGTGACCCAATATTGTCTTGTCATTTTTGGAATCCTCATTATATCAAAACATTGTAGAAATGACAATATAACAAGAAACTGTTGGATATGCCCTTTAAACACGTGCACAGAATAAAGAAATTTACAGTTTATAATTCTACTTTTTTAGTTTAGTTTTTTCCATCTTTAGAAACTAAATTTACCCTTTGATATATGGTTACAATCTAACTTAGACATATGCATCGTAATGTTATTTGATATGAAAACAAAAATACATTGCCGACATTTAAGTAAAGATAATATCATCAACTTTTATATCCTCGGTGTAGATAAAAATCAAACTTTTAAAAGGCAAACTATATGAAAGAATTCACAGAAATAACCTTAAGAACCCAAAAGTAACGTCGATATCCGCTAAGGACAGAGTTTTTTGCAAGATCAAAATGTATTTTCGTTTTAGAAAATTCGGATATCTAAATATTGCAACTTTTCGATATCCACGGCCAGCACTGAAACCTTGTACGATTGAATTGAGGCTATCAGGAACTAATATTCAAAACAAAAACTACCTAGATTGAAGTAAGTTCTGCATACGACAATACTGATAACATGCATCTCTGTAATGCTAATGTTCATTGGTAAATGCTAAACCACTTGGCTAAATGGTAATTTCCATTGCTAGTATTAATACTCTTGGTCATAAATATGGAATATTTTTCGTTGGGATGCCCGATACATCTAAAGGCTGTTTGTTTTCAAAAATTCAAATTATTCCTTAAGAATAGCTGAAATTGTCATTTTATTCATTCTTGTATACGATGGGCATCGAAAAATTGTATTTTTGAAATATTTTTCCACCCAATATTTGATTTTGAAAATGTCCCATTTTCTCCACAAAAAGTGGCCCGGATTGAATGGGAAAAATGAAAGGATATGGAGTGAATGTACATGTGACAAAAACGCACACGATACATAGAAAACTCCAGATTATCAAGGACAGAGCTTTTATTCCTGTCTACATTGAATGGGTAGTCTGAGAGTTTCGGAGAATCAGACTTCACAGTAAGAAAACATTTTTTAAAGCAAAATATTATACTTCCGTCCACAAACTTTTGTGCATAATGGTTCAAAACTTCAGATTTTGGCTAAGAAAAAAGGGAATGTTACGAAAAACTTGAAGTCATCACTACAAAAGTTTTACGGCCGACATCACGATCTTGTCGATCGTTACGGGATACTAGTATTTGTTTCCCAGATGACAACAGTTCTTTCCCTCTACAACTAAAGTTTGTTTTTCCTCTATCGGATTTGACTTTACTACCGGAGTTGACTTGTTCAAAACGGCGGATGTCTTATAAGACGCAGGAGATGCTTACTCTACCGGTACACCTGATCACACTCATGGTTTTTATTGTGTCCTTGTTGTTTCTTCATTTTTCTCTTTGTCCCGTCCTCATGTGGTGTCCTTGTTTCTTTGTGTTTCCGTTGTTGCTGCTGTCCATGGATTGTTCGTTCTTTTGACTGACGGCTCGGTTCTCACCAAGTGTGTGTATATTTAATGAAATCTTTTATGTAATGTAAAATCTGGAACTGAATCCATTTTAGCAACTTGTCTGAGGATCTGAAGATTGTTTAAGACATTTTTCTTCTATAACTTTTCATCTTTAAAACAATTACACAAAATTAAAGACAAATTCTTTACCTCCTCTTTTAAACTGTCTAGATCCGCCTTCGTTCTGCTCAAGGCAAATGTTTCGGCATTACATTCTAGAAGTTTCTTACTTATTTCACGACCTAATCCTACAAAAAACTAGAAAAATTGGGACATATACCCCCGCTACCCCAAAAAAGATCAAATCAAAATTAAGGATAGATGATGCACAATGTGTACTGAACATTCTGTGAAAGTTTCATTAAATTTCACCAAGTAGTGTAGGAAGAATTGTCGCCACAAATTGTGTACTTCTATGGAGGACGGAATAACGAATAAAGGGACGGACGAACGAACAAACGAACGAACAGACACCATGATCACTATATACCACCCGCTAAGGCGGGGTATAGAAATAGTACTATTATTTTTCATCATTTCTCAATTGTCTTTTTACTTAATAAATTCATAGAATGACTGTTTACTCAATAAATTTAGCTGCACTTGTGAATTGATATTTTAGAAAATGCTGATTTTTGCTGTATATGATGCTGCTATAAATTGAGGTAGATCGTACAAATATTCATGACTAATATTACAGTTGTAGTAAAAATATATTTCCGAGGTCTTTCACAACTACAGTCATTTTTCTTTTTTCCACCACAGTCGCTCTTAGAAACTACGTATACGCGGCGACATAACATTTCGATACACGTTGTTTAAGTCAACATCATGCGTTACCCTATTGGTCTGGTCTATTTAAGCTCATCTCACGAAGTGAGGGGGATTATGTATTACCCCTAGCGTCTGTGTCGGTGTCCGATTAGAAATAGTGGTTATGGTCTATTTCTATTAACTAACATTCCCCACATCAACCAAATTGGTCTTTATGGGATTACGACTGCAATGCATGCATGTTTCGGATGTTGTCTGTAACCTACATTTTATGCAAGGGTGACTTTGTTAGGCAAAATGGTTAAAATCCATTCCCACCAAATGACATACCCGATCGTGATATCAACCATATTGATATGCATAATGCATTTTGGAATGAAAACTTTAATACATGCTGGATACTGGCTGTGACCTACATTTTTGCATGAGCGACTTGGTTGGGTACATTGGTCAACACATAAACCGTATTGGTATTATGTGGAAATAATAAACAAAATAACGAAGTTACCATTAATTTGGTTCTTGCATATGCACATTTCGAAATCATATATCTCTTCAGTGCAGATCAAATAAAAACATTTGGAAATCTTTCACTCGAAATATGAGCTATGCGAGAGGGAGATACTCCTTAGTTTTGAACAAAATTTTGTTGAATTTAGATAATGAAAGTTTCTGAATTCGGTTTTCGAGCCAGCACTGGGTTAAAAAGTATCTTCGGCAACTAACAGTCCACAAGCATGATATTGCATTTTTAGGATGACAACTGCAATGCATGCTTCGAAAGCTGTCTAGGACCTACATTTTACGCCTAAGCAACTTGGTTAGATAGAATTGTTAAAGTCCTTTACCGTTTATTGACATGCACCATATCAAACATATTGATATGTTTGAAGAATTTTGATCGACAACTAAAGTGCATGTTTCGGAGATTGTTTGTGACCCACATTTTACACTTGAACGACTTGGTAAGGTAGAATAGTTAAAGTCCATTTCCTCTTACTGACATATCCCACATAATTTATTTTGGTGTACAGTGTGCGTTTTAGGGCGAGCACTGCAATGAATGCTTTGATGCAGTCCATGACATTCACGGGTTTTACGCATGAATGAATCTATCAGCAAGAATAATATAGTCCAAATAACAAAGGGGATAACAGGAAACATCTACAATGGCTGAAAAATACAGTCACATGCCACAATCTACCAGAGAACTACACAGGAAAAAAACAAATAAAAGGACAAACGTAAATAACGATAGGAGCTCGGGACAGCCGGATTTGGTACCGGCACTACCAAAAGTCAGCGGTAGGGTTAAACAGGTTTTTGGGTACCCAAAACCTCCCCTTTATTTGTCCCGTTTCCCTATAGTATAATAAACATACGAATAAAACCCAAAACAATTAGACTACTAACTCCATGACCACAATCTTGAAAGGAGAGAAAATGACAATACGTAATTTTTAAAGATGGGTCAAGGGAGGGTGCTCGCCTCTAAACTACTGGCTAGCTCAAGGAGCCTAGTCTGCTGGTAAAACACTGTCGCACTGCGGAAGAAAAATCAAAGTCAAAACTTCCCAAAGGGTTCAGTCAAGAATCATCATATATTTCAGTAGACATCGGCAGTATCAGTGAGAGGCCAGTGTGTGTGTAAAATTTTCACTAGATCTCAAAGCTAATTTTACGGATGCAAGCAGAGTATCTTGTCGATATCCCCTATTACCTAAAGAATGCCGGTTACCTCCTAGCTTTTCTGGATCTTTAATCAGTTATTTGGCATTTCCGTAAAATCAAGGATTAGAAACGCCCTTAGCAATAAGCTGTTTTCGAGTTACACCATATTTAGATATAAAATGTTCATATCTATAATAAAACTTCTTAAAAGTATTCAACAACTTATGAAATTTGTAACCCTCTTGCTAAAGTCTGGCTGTGATGGTAGGGTTATAACGTTCATTAAAATCGTCAAGAGTAGAACAAATGCGTGTAAATCGTACTAGTTGAGAAATATACACTCCGTAGGATAGCGCTAGAGGAATGTCGCCGTCAAGAAAAGTGAAATTGGTAAAAGTGAAATCAAAATTATCCCTTTTATCATATATTTTAGTTGTCATTTTACCAGAGTCAATAATGATAGTTAGATCCAGAAAAGGACAGTATATTGAATCATTGTTAGTTATATTTAATTTCAGATCTTCTGGGTAAATGATGTCTACATAATCTAAAAACCGGGGATTGTCAATAGTAAGGATATCGTCAATATACCTGCTGTTACCATTGAATATAGAAATAAGTTTATCACTGTTTGGTATGGATTTGTTTTAAAGTTTTTTCATGAAGACTCGTTCGTAACAGAACAGAAAAAGATCTTCAATGAGAGGTGCACAATTTGTACCCATGGGAATACCTATGACCTGTTGATAAAAAGTGTTGCCAAAACGAACAAAATTGTTGTGTAGCAAAAGATTGAGTGCATTAATCATATCGTCACATGTCTGAGAACAATAATTATTGTAAGTAATATTAGGGAAGAATCCTTGTTTTTTTTGTTTTTTTGTTTTTTTTGGTTTTTTTTTTTGTTTTAGTATAACAAATAAAACCATTTAATAAGTTGTCCCAATTTAGATTTTATCAAATTATGTGGAAGTGTTGTATAAAGCGTGGAAAAATCATAACAGTTTCTGTCAATGGAGNTAGACATCGGCAGTATCAGTGAGAGGCCAGTGTGTGTGTAAAATTTTCACTAGATCTCAAAGCTAATTTTACGGATGCAAGCAGAGTATCTTGTCGATATCCCCTATTACCTAAAGAATGCCGGTTACCTCCTAGCTTTTCTGGATCTTTAATCAGTTATTTGGCATTTCCGTAAAATCAAGGATTAGAAACGCCCTTAGCAATAAGCTGTTTTCGAGTTACACCATATTTAGATATAAAATGTTCATATCTATAAGAAAACTTCTTAAAAGTATTCAACAACTTATGAAATTTGCAACCCTGTTGCAAAAGTCTGGCTGTGATGGTAGGGTTATAACGTTCACTAAAATCGTCAAGAGTAGAACATATGCGTTTAAATCGTACTAGTTGAGAAATATACACTCCGTAGGATAGCGCTAGAGGAATGTCGCCGTCAAGGAAAGTGAATTCGTAAAAGTGAAATCAAAATTATCCCTTTTATCATATATTTTAGTTGTCATTTTACCAGAGTCAATAATGATAGTTAGATCCAGAAAAGGACAGTATATTGAATCATTGTTAGTTATATTTAATTTCAGATCTTCTGGGTAAATGATGTCTACATAATCTAAAAACCGGGGATTGTCAATAGTAAGGATATCGTCAATATACCTGCTATTACCATTGAATATAGAAATAAGTTTATCACTGTTTGGTATGGATTTGTTTTAAAGTTTTTTTTTTTCATGAAGACTCGTTCGTAACAGAACAGAAAAAGATCTGCAATGAGTTACCAAAACGAACAAAATTGTTGTGTAGCAAAAGGTTGAGTGCATTAATCATATCATCACATGTCTGAGAACAATAATTTTTGTAGGTAATATTAAGGAAGAATCCTTGTTTTTTTTTTTTGGTATAACAAATAAAATCATTTAATAAGTTGTCCAAATTTAGATTTTATCACATTATGTGGAAGGGTTGTATAAAGCGTGGAAAAATCATAACAGTTTCTGTCAATGGAGGTGACTGCTAGGTCTTTGAATAGATTGTAGTTTATCTAAACTTCAATAGAATTTTTTACAATCCAAAAGTAATTTACACCAGAGTTTTGATAAGTTTTTTCACACTATTTAATACCCAACTCCTTTATACAAGTAAGTGAACTAGTCAAATGGATGGATAAATTAGTGGTAGAATACTTACTAGAGGCATGCCTTTCGAAAAGGCAAATTTATAGTAAAACAGTTAATTAACGATAAATATATTTTATATTAGTACAAAATAGCACAAATAAATACCAAATCTTAAAATATTATAAAAAGGTAAAGGGTCTATAGGGCCCAATACAGGTTCCAATCCTCAAGCACCTGTGGCATATATAACATTAAAAGATGTCAAAGCCGAAGCTAACGAATGAACTTGATCTTTGACCTTCAACTTGTACTTAATTTCTGAGCCTATTTAATGCATGTCAAATGTAATAAGACAAATATTCAGTGTGTCTATCTTGCAACCATTTTTAAACTTAAGAATTGTTGTAAACAAATCTAAACAAATCGGAAGTGAATATTTTGCCAATAACAACAAGAAAAACTAGAAAAACTGAGAGCAAAGCTCACTTATATATAATATATCCTCCGCTCCCCAATTTGATTCCATATGTAAAAAACCAACAACAATACAATTAAGTCAAATTAAATTTTTGAATAACTGGTGCACAAGAGCAATATGCACTGAAGATTCTGTGAAAGTTTCATTGACTTTCACCAAGCGGTCTAGGAGTTGTCGCCACAAAGTATGTACCCCTTTGGCGGACGGAATAACGTACGGACGGACGGACGAACGGACATCATGATCGCTTTATATCACTCGCTAAAGCGGGGGTATAATAACACCTAATCCTTGTAAAAGTTGAAAAAACTGCCGCAACAAATACAACGTAAAAGATGTAGTTGTTTTTTGAACAAGCGCATTTTCATTGTTTTAAACAGAAGTTACTGAGAGTACTCCCATAATGTATATTCTTAGTATAAATATCGGCAAACAAATACCTAAGCAAAAATGAGTAAAGGGAAAACTTCAAAACCAAAAACCACGACAATCCCCATCCACCACGAATCCCGACAGCATGACAGAGACAAAAAAACAAACAAAAAATACACACAGAAACGCCACAAAACCATTATTCTAAAATACACTTTTCTCCAAAATGTTTGTAAGGGACCGACCATTTAACCTGAAGGGGGGGGNGGGGGGGGGGGGGGGTTATGGTTTTTTTTTCTGGACAGAAAACTTTTTTCGCGCTTCACGCGAAACAGATTATTTATCTTTTGAACGCGTATCAACAAAATATTTTTTTTCAAAATTAACATTATTTTTTTGGGCAGAAAGCCTCATTCAGAAAATTTTTTTCATCGTTTTGGCAGCCAAAATATTTTTTCACATAAAATCAGATCCAAAATATTTTTTTAGAAAAAAACCATAGCCCCCCCTTCAAGTTAAATGGTCGGTCCCTAAGCGTTTACCATTCTTTGTCGATATCNATGCTGATTTATAAGGGTTTCTTCGGTAAATGTGACAACCTGTCCGGTGTCACGTGACGTTGATTGAGTCAAAATTTTAAAGAACGGAACCAAAGTCGGTAATTGGCAAATCACCTATTCTTTGTCGATATCATTTTTGCATCGCCAGAAAGTATGCTTTATTTCATAATTGATATGGTATTTATCACACATGTTACTATTCTTGCTGTTTTCGGAATTCAAAACGTAAATATGTCAAAAAAGTAAAATTAGAATAAAGATTCAAAGGATCAAAAGAGTTCTACACACAGATCATGCCGTCTTGAACTTACTATATATAGCTATGAGGTATGAAAGAATATCATTGTTGGTTCCCTCTATTGTTTATACTATATAGTTGTATAGACTTGGTCTGATGTGCATTTACTCCATATTCTTTCATTGTTTATGAAACAATCCGAGCAATTGCGAAATCAATCTATAGGTGCACCTTATAAGCATGTCCCATTCTTTGTCGATAATATTTTTCTTCGCCAGAAATACACGTTTGATTTCAAATACACGGGGGCTTACGCTGTTTTTTTTAAGACTACCTACCTTTACCAGCTCCTGTAACAAGTGCTCTTTTTCCATCGAATCTTATCTCCATTTCTGTGCAGCACACTTAGTCAAGTTGTGTATGCTATCTTTTCATCAAGTTATCAATATTTATCAACCACTTTTATTATCGGTCACAATATCATTTTTTTATGTTCTAACTCCACAGTGCAATTGATTGCATGTGATGAAGGTTTTAATACAAACTTTATACCTTTAATTCGTTTATAATTTGTTTTATTTCAACTTCATGCGCAAATGTTGCTGCTGGAATTTCCAATGATGTTGAAGATCAGTCTTGTTAAACTTGATTAATTGGTAGTAAGTTTAAAAATCCTTTTAAAACTGAACCCATCCAAATCTTTACGAGGAAATGTGCATATTTGGTAATGATAAAGAAATTCTACAGATAAAGAAATTGTACTGACTGAGAATGGCTGAATAAATACAGATAAAGAAATTGTACTGACCGAGAATGGCTTTATGAATACAGATAAAGAAATTGTACTGACTGAGAATGGCTGAATAAATACAGATTAAGAAATTGTGCTAAATAAAAATGAGTGTATAAATACAGATAAATACATCGGCAAACGAATACCGAAGCAAGAAAAGGAAAGGGGAAATTCTAAAATCATAAATCCAACATCATGGCAACTCACAGCAACAAGAATTGAGACAGTATGACAAAGACAAAACAAATAAACGAAAGTGAACAAGAACGCCACAAAACTAATTATGAAGTACTACATAAAGTGATTGTAATGACCAAGAATGGCTGAAATAATTCAGATACTGACTGCTACTGGCCAGCAGATAAAACAAAATGTACTGACAGTAATCACAGTAACTAGATAACCAATAGCTGATGTCGCCCACGACAACCAATTCGATGATTCCACATTATACGTAGCGTCAAAATCTACTAACAATTCAATTTTCGTTCAACGCGGGCAAAGTTAGAATTTTGGCGTATTTTGGGAGCCATCTTGGAAATGTATGCCATTTTGATATGTATTCCATTGCACATTGTTCGAAGTTTAAAAGTCTGCCTAAAAATTGATTTTATTTGAAAACGAAAAAATTGAAGCTTTGGGGTTAAACTCGTTTTCTTAGATCCAAACCGTCGCCCTATTTGTGATGAATGGCTAGACTAAATACACAAAAAGACCCACAGTAAAAATCAGTTGATGACAGTAATCCGCGAACTGTTACAATTTGGGACAGTACAATACATGATCTACACATATTGTTGTTCGCTGTTGGGATTGTCACAGTCATGGACAGTGCCAGACAGTATTTATATGCACTGGTGGATTGTGACATGAATAAAACTTGCATGTTTGATCAATTGAAAAATATCATTACTTTCTTTAAAAACCAATGATACTCCTATTTTCTGTGCGAGTTCGCATAGGGTCTGTAAGTCTCGTCATGTGACTCACGAGAATCCACGATAAACAGGCAATTCGAAAACGTTTCCCGCCAAAACATGACGTCAGAGGATTGTGACGTTCAAATTTTTGTTTGAAACGTCATATATCTTTGTTTAAAATGTAACTTTCGGGTACAATTTTTGATCCCGGAAGTACCAAAATTATACGAGACTTACAGACCCTATTGTCGGTGCTTTAGTCATTTGTATTGTACATGTATATCCCACTCTCATCTTTTTTTTCTTTGTCTTCGTTGATGCTGTTTGTTAAACTGATTTGTACTGGTTATTGTACGAATACTTAAAAGATTTATAGAAGCTTTTCAAACTTTTACTTTGGCACTGTTTTAGGGTTAAAGCAGTGACACGTACCACGGATTTAATTGGTTTTATCTAAAGGTTAGAGAAAAATGGCATTAACCCATCGGACATCAAACAGACCCTTCAACTCTTAATTCTGGTCGGCTGTGTGACGGATGCAATGCGTGGAGCAGATCATGCTTACCTTTCCGGAGCACCTGATGATACCTCAGTTTTTTTTTCCGAGGGTTCACGCTGCTTGTGTTTTAGTTTTGTGGCATCTTTTTCATTTTAGTTTATTTGTTCTTTCTTTGTCATTGTGTCTCAATTCGTGTTGGATATGAATTGCCGTGATTTAGGATTTTTCAATTTTGGAATTCCCTTTTCCTCATTTTTGCTTTGGTATTCGGTGTATTGATTTCCACATATACAAAAGTTGTAGATTCTTTACTGTACACAATAATAAAAGTAATATTATAAAATAGTTTTATTGTTGGTGATTCTAAAAGTAATTCGACAAAATTGATGGAAGTTTATCTATATTAATCAAAACACAGTTAAATTTTAATGTTTTTTTCTCGTTCGAAAATTCTTTCATATTTTTCTGCATCGAAACACGTGAAAATTAATATTATGCTCAGTCCGTGAAATTATTAGATATATGTCGAATAATACGAAAGTATGCAAATAGACGTAACGTTTCAATTTTATGTTTAATGGAACAAATATTCCAGTGAATTGCTCACTGGAATATTTGTCCCATTAAACATAAAATTAAAATTGGGAATTAAACATAAAATTGAAATTCCGAATTTCAATTTTATGTTTAATGGGACAAATATTTCAGTAAGCAATTCACACAAACATTTGGGTTTTACTTTTAGCCATGATGGGAATGGAACTTGCATATTGATAATACTGTCAAGTCTGTATCTAAGCATCTAAACGTCTTGAGAATATTAAAGTACTCCCTAAAGAAAAACTATACCTCGTGTTTATTCGAATATGCTTGTGAAATTTGGGATAATTGTGGGATGGTTAATGCCAAAAAATTAGAACAACTCCAATTAGAAGCAGCAAGAATCGTGACTGGGCTGCCAATTTTTACAAAATTAATATTAATTCGATTTATAAAGAAACAGGGTGGGAAAGTCTCCAAGAAAGAAGAAATAGAAGTAAGCTACATTTGTTCTTTAATATACAAAATAATGATGCGCCTAAATATCTCTGTGATTTAATCTCTCCAACAATTCAGAGTACCACAGTGTATCCGCTATTAAAGAAATGGAAATGATATTATCGTACTTTTTTGTAGACTCTCAAATACAACAGAATCATTTATTCCTGCAGTGGAATACACTTGATGAATCTGTTAGAAATTTAATTAAGTCGACTTTAAAATCGATGTCTGATGATAGTAATATCCCAAAATATTTCTCATTTGGGTCTCGTAAACATAATATCCTTCTTACTCAATTTAGATGTTCTGCTACCTTTCTCAATTACGATCTATATATATAGTAAATATTGTCTCTAATCCATGCTGCTCATATGGTGCTCAGTGTGAGAACTCGTATCATTTCTTTTGTAATTGTCCATTATACACAAACCTGCGTAATACATTGATTATATAGTTTAGATTGGCTGCCAGACGGTCCTGAGGTCAACTTACATCTTCTAACAAACGGCGATTGTCGATTATAAAACGAACAAAATGAAAATGTCTTCAAAAGTGTTCAAAAGTTTATAAAAAATTCAAAGCGGTTCTTAATTGTGTAATTGAATGTGTATTCTTTACGAGCAGTTCACACTCACCAAACACATACTTGTTTTTCTTCTTTTCTTTCTTTCATAATTTTTTTATATCCTTTTTCCTTTTTATTGCATTTATTTCATATATATAATATAATGAATTTATATATTAAATCACTTTGCATGCTCATATACTACTGTTAAACATTGTATTTAAGGGGAAGACGATCTAGTTGGCAGAACTTGTGTCTGTAGTTGGCAGAACTTGTGTCTGATCCTTTTTGCTGTAATATATGTTCAAAGCAAACGTAACGTGCATAATGAACTTAAAAATATAGCATGGTGGAACATGAACCTAACTAAATACAGTCTGAAGCAGGTGTATATTGTAAGAGAATACTGGTCAAGATAGAATAGTTCTTATTTTATCTGAACGTCTCTTCTTTTATTTGAACCCATAAATCCGTCTACAGGTATAAAAAGTAAGTGTTAGAGAATAGAAAAAAATACGATTTTTGTGTCGAAAGAAATTAGAATAAACCCAACTATTACCCTGGTAAAGAAAAAAAAACTCTTGCAATGAAATTTTTAGCTAAAAGAATAATTGTTTATGCGTGCATTTCTTTTTGAATTTACCTTCTATTACCATTTTTGATTCGTTACCAAATGCCGGTTTTACTTTCTTTCATTTCGGTTGGTTTTCAAAATATATTTCGACACAAATATCATTTTAAATATATTTTATTTACTTAAATGTCAATTAAATCCCCTATTTTCATTTAACAAGTATGATGTGGAAAAACAGTTTGCATGTACAATCACAGATATAACTTGAGACCCTAAGCTGAATATGCAATGTACTTGTCCTCGAGGAATCATTTGATCAAGTCTTGAAGTAGATTTTTTCATGTGTTAAAAATAAACCGATCGTTGAGTGTTGAATGGTCAGAAAGTCTAATATAAATATATATAGTGAAATAAAATGACAAAACTAACAAATCTGCAATTTCTTTAGGACAAATAAAATATAGAAAATGTGATACAACCCCGGGACCCCCTCCTTTATGATCCGCCAATGGATAAGTTTTTTTTAAAGAAATCAATTTATTCAGTAAGATTTAAGTTATCAGTATTCTAGTCTCAACACCGTGTTACTAAAACTAACCGGTACCAAGTTCGGCTATCCCGAGTTCCTATCGTTATTTATGTTTGCCTCTTGTTTTCATTATTGTTTTCTGGTGCAGTTTGCTTGTAAATTGTGGCATGAGATTGTAGTTCCTGGCCATTTCTTTTTGTGAAAGTTATGATCAGTGCAAGTCATGAACCATGACAATGAAAATTACACAAATGAACATAACTCAATGCAAATATAATGTCATGTGTACAGTCGAACCTCCATGGAAGGGATTGATGAAAGCAGTTTGAGTTAAAGAACACAAACTATGAACTTGGAATTATTTTGGAAAACTTAAAATTTAGGGGCTACAACTTTTTTTGAAAACATTCATAGGATCTGAGTCATTGAATTTGGAGCGACATGGGCACCCGCTAAGTGGGGACAACTCTACAAAGGTTATATATCAAACAAGAAAGTGTTGTCAATTAAGGAGGCTCACTCCTGATGGTGATTACAACAAGGATTTCTTGAAACCTATTTTAATTTACTAAGCATTGTAGACTAAATGAAATGCTAAAAAGAAATATATAGGTCCCTGTGCTTTTTACCGAGATATAAGTCATTAAAAAATTTGGCTGGAAATGGATTTCTCTGGATTTTCCCTTAATTTAACATTAGGATTATTTCTTGTGTAAAAGCTAAGAATTTATATCAAGAATTTTATGAAAACTTGTCAGGTGTCTTAATTTGACATGTAGAACATATTCATGAAATAAAAAGTGGGGGTCAATGTGCAAAATTCTTTAAGCCATTGAACTGGACAAAACCAGAGGAGTTCCGAAATCTGACACAAATTCAAAAATGTGACGAGTGTGCCTCCTTAATACTGTTACATGTATTTGAATTTTTATTTAATGTGCTTTGTGGTATCCAAAAGAAAATTCTTATTCATTTATTTTAAATTATGTATATAGCAGAAGTCCTTACTGACTATGCTAACAGTAGTTGATTTCTCCTATAAAATTTCAATCTCTAATGCACAAACTGAAAATTCACAGACATATAAAATATGTCTGTATGGAAAAAAACGTGTTGGAGCACATATTCTCACAGCTTGCCCAACAAATAAAACAAACTCAAGAGGAAAAGCGGTTATCACATGATTTTTGAATGGGCGGTGCAGTTGCAATACACCAAACTTTGAGGAATTTGTTTTAACACATCATTGCTCCAATTATAACTTTCATACTTAAAATTAATCATACACAATTTAGTAGTATTGTGTTAATATGTGCTCTATCATACTGAAATAAAACATGTCTTCATTAATTTCATCATATGCAGCAAAGTCTTGTACAAGTGGTAGGTCATTTTGGGTCTATTTTGCACAAATTATACTTGGAAATAACTGAAATTAAAAATTACGATTTGTATAATTTTTTTTTTCACAATTTACAATTTGCATAAATTAACAACTTGTACACAACATATATATATATATATTATAAGCGTCATGACTGTTCTATATATTTGACAGCCCTTGTCAAGATATCTCTGAAAAATAAATCAATCAATCTATTGTGCATATTACTGTCACAATCCACCACAATGAACGACGATATGTGTATATTCTGTCTTGCACTGTCACCACAGTTCATAACTGTAGGTGTAAATTCCGTCTTAGACTGTCCGTGATTGTAACAGTGCGGTACAGTTCTTCACAGTAGGTGTAAAACCTGTCTTGCACTGTCACCACAGTTCATAACTGTAGGTGTAAATTCCGTCTAGTCTGGGATCCTGACTCAATATTCTCTTTACCGTAATCGGCTTACGGTTCGAATATAGAGTCAGGTCACCAGCATTGAATCCGATTCAAATTTGAATCGGATTTCAACATTCGGAATGTCTCTAAATTTACGTAGGATCTGACGTCATGTATTGTTAATCCGAAATATAGATACGTGACGTAATATCCGGTGTTAATGTAAACAAACACAGCTGATTGAGATGAACTTTGTTTTAAAATGGATTTCTGTGCTACTTATGGCAATAACTTAGAAAAAACGATTAATCGATCCAATAGCTGGACAAGGAAAGCAGTCAGCTATTTTATTTAAATTATATACAATCTATTTTGATGCAGTTGAAAGAATCGCGCGAAATGCAAGTTCAATTTTTTTGTAATCAAGATGGCGGTTAATTCAGCTAATTTGGTAAGGGATTGCTGATGACCTGGGGTTATATTTGAAGTGAAGCTTGCGTAAAGGAAAATATTTTCCCAGGGTACCAGGTTAAAATTCCGTCTTACACTGTCCCTGATTGTAACAGTGCGTTACAGTTCATCACAGTAGGTGTAAAATCTGTCTTGCACTGTCACCACAGTTCATAACTGTAGGTGTAAATTCCGTCTTACACTGTCCCTGATTTTAACAGTGCGGTACAGTTCATCACAGTAGGTGTAAAACCTGTCTCGCACTGTCACCACAGTTCATAACTGTAGGTGTAAATTCCGTCTTGCACTGTCCCTGATTGTAACAGTGCGGTACAGTTCATCACAGTAGGTGTAAAATCTGTCTTGCAATGTCACCACAGTTCATAACAGTAGGTGTAAATTCCGTCTTACACTGTCCCTGATTGTAACAGTGTGGTACAGTTCATCACAGTCGGTGTAAAACCTGTCTTGCACTGTCACCACAGTTCATAACTGTAGGTGT
>MJUU01071952.1:128126-141259 GCA_002080025.1 Modiolus philippinarum
CACTGTCACCACAGTTCATAACTGTAGGTGTAAATTCCGTCTTACACTTTCCCTGATTGTAACAGTGCGGTACAGTTCATCACAGTAGGTGTAAAACCTGTCTTGCACTCTCCCTATTCAGCTGAGTGCATTAAATTTATTTCAATTACTGTCATCAACTCGTATGCTTTGCGAAGGTATATACCCTGCACTGTCGAGAGCTGTCACAATCTACCACAGTTCATAACAGTAGGTGTAAATTCTGTCTTACATTATCCCGGATTATGACAGTGCGGTACAGTTTACCTCAGTAGGTGTAAATACTGTCTTGTACTGTCCCAATTAACCTCAGTGCATTACGGTTATTTCAATTTCTGTTATTTCAATTTTTGTTATCAACTCATATGCACTGCGACAGTATGTGTAGATTCTGTCTCGCACTGTCCCGGATTGTGACAATTCAGTACAATTCATCACAGTAAGTGTAAATACTGTCTTGCACCGTACTGTAATAATTCGGAACAGTTTATGACAGTTGTAAAATGTCTCTCGGTCACTGTGAGCAGCAACCAGGGTACTGAACAGTTACCACAGTAGGTTTTGCATTACTGTTCATCACTGTTCCGGATTGTCACAGTTTTGACTGTACTTTATAGAATTTTAACAGTACTTTGACGGTAGCTAACAGTTAAAGACAGTAGAAAATTCATTGTTCCTGGAATGGTTGGTACTTTTTGGTTGATAGTGTGATCAAATACTGAAATTATTGTCAGAAGTGAAAGCAAAAATTCTTATTAAAATTTTTCAATCAGACAACACTGCTTATTTGTCAGCCATCTTGAAAACGGTGGCCATTTTTTTGATAGATTGTATCCACTGTAAAAACTGATCGTTTCTTTAGTGGGTTTTATTAAAGTCCTTCCAGTGGTTTCAAACAACGGCAGTAGAATACCGTAGGAACAAAGTACAAGATTACATAAATCAAAGTCCAGAGACAAGGCGAAAGCAGGAACACCGGGAGACGGAAGACCAAAAATACTACTTTAAGAGATAATTGACTCCGAGTATTTGAAGTTATGTGTGAGAAATTTTGTAAAAAAAAAGTCAGTTAGCAGCCATTTCGAAAACAGCGGCAAATTTTGGAAATAAATAGTCTTATATATATCTACTGATAGTAATACAACGTTGTGCCAGATATGAATTGATTCTGTCTTGGAATCTCTGAGAGCTTGGACGGACAAACCTTTTCAGGCCAATAACAATATGTCGTCTCGCCTGTGTCTAGGGATGACCTAATAACTTTAGGAGAAGAAATTTAAAATTGAACATGACAAAAAAAAACAAAAAACAAAAACAAAAACAAAAACAAAAAAAAAAATTAAAAAAACAAAAAAAAGACGAAAAAGAAAAAAAAAACGCCACGATTTTTTAGATAAAACAAAAAGGAGTTAGATATTTAGATAATTAATAAAAACATTAAAAAAGGAAAAAATGGATAATAATTAGAGAAAAGGGAAGGAAAACTTATGCTGTTTTGCAAATTAAATGATTTTGAATTATTGGAACATAAGCTTGTTCGGAGAGCTGTCATATCGACACTTTTCTAATAATAAAGTGCTGTTGTCATGGTGAACAAATCGGCAATTTTGCGAGGAAACCAAGGAAAAAAAATTGCAATTGCTCACATAAAAAAAATTCATGCGTTTTACAGAATTGTTTAAAATGTATCACTCATTTTAAACCCGAAAGGACAACGTGTTTAACTTTAATAGTAAATTGATTATATCTTTCAATTATTAAGGACCATTGCTGTCGACATTTTTTCCGTTGGTATTCACCTGATTTGTCATTAAAAATTCCAAAGATCTCCTTGAACAACTGTCCTCAACTAGTCTTACCAATTGCCGTGGCATTAAACTTTTGACTTTTCTACTCTTTATACAACCCTGCCACATAATAAACTTAAAACAGTCATTGCAGATTTAATACATCAATGTTTCTGCACTAAAAATGGAGAACGCAGATACACCCATTTAGTTATAGGGAAAAACAAGACATATTTTGTCAAGAACAATACTGATTCAAACAAAAAGTACACTGAGACTGACGTAATCAAAATTTTTTATCGACAATATTTTTGTCGAATTCGGAGGTCGTATTTTCCAACAGACAATGGGGCTTCATATGGGAACTAACTGCGAGCCGCTTTAGCTGACCTTTTCCTTTTCTCGTACGAGGCCAAGTTTTTACAAGGGCTTACACAAAGAAAACAAAAACATTTAGCCCAACCCTTTAATTTCAGCTTCCGCTACTTAGACAACGTACTATCTCTTAATAATCATAAATTTAAGGAGTATTTACATCAGATCTATCCTAATGAGCTTGAAATTAAAGAAACAACTGATACACCTACTGCAGTTTCGTACCTAGATCTTTTATTGTATAGTGACGAAGATGGACATTTGAAATCTAAGCTATATAACAAGCATGATGATTTTAATTTCCAAATTGTGAACTTTCCCTTTTTTAGCAGCAATATACCTACCTCTCCAGCTTATGGAGTATACTTTTCACAGTTGATTCGTTAATTTCGAACGTGAAGTCTGTACAGTGATTTTTTGAACAGAGCAAAAACACTGTCCAAAAAGCTGCTTAGTCAGGGATTTGTTCAACCTATGTTAATTTCATCCTACAAGAAATTCCATGGCCGTCACCATAACATTATTGAAAGATATGACGTGTCAGTATCCCAAATGAAAGTGGACAATTTCAGCTAGATTCACGCCTTCCCGGATTTGACTACCGATTTTGACATTTTCTTGGATTGTCTCATTCACAGTGTGACGGGTGCTGTTAACAGAGTGGAGCATGCTTACCCTTACGGAGAACCTGATGTCACTCTCAGTTTCACTGGAGTTCACACTGTGATTGTCTTTGTTTGAGTGTTGTGATTTCTATTTCTGTGCTCTGCATCTGTCTAGCGTGATTGTTGTCTGTGTCTTACGTGATTGTTTTCTGTGTCTAACGTGATTGTTTTCTGTGTCTAGCGTGGTGTCTAACGTGATTGTTTTTTGTGTCTAGCGTGATTGTTTTCTGTGTCTAACGTGATTGTCTTCTGTGTCTAGCGTGATTGTTTTCTGTGTCTAACGTGATTGTTTTCTGTGTCTAACGTGATTGTTTTCTGTGTCTAACGTGATTGTTTCTGTGTCTAGCGTGATTGTTTTCTATGTCTAACGTGATTGTTTTCTGTGTCTAGCGTGATTGTTTTCTGTGTCTAGCGTGATTGTTTTCTGTGTCTAACGTGATTGTTTTCTGTGTCTAGAGTGATTGTTTTCTGTGTCTAACGTGATTGTTTTCTGTGTCTAACGTGATTGTTTTCTGTGTTCTCGTTTTTGGCCATGTCATTGGACTTCAATTTTTGTAAATTCCACTTCTTTGTTCCTTCGGTATTTTACTGCCGTTGTTTTTTTTTCTCATAGACTTCGGCTCTTGACAACTCTGTTCGGTAATTTTGCTATTAACCCCATCAGAAAACCAGAAATATATACGATCAATTACCGATGCCAACAGTTCGTGGCAAGGAAGTCAGTTTTGAGAAAATTACCTTAAGTCTATATGAATTTATAGAAAAACGGATACAGCTGCTTATATCAAAATGAACTTTCCAGTATCAAGACAAAATGCAGTTGTAAAAGGAAGAAAAGAAAATTCAAGAATTGCATTATATTTCTCAGTTATATCTTGCTCTAATAGACCACTTTGATACTGAACAACATTTGAAAAATGAACCAGAATAACATTCCGTAACGAAGACAAAATCAAAAAATATCAGAGCAAATTTTACTAAGGAATCTGCTCTCCTGAAAAAAAGAAGAACAAAATAATTTTAACAAAATGAAGGTATCTCAACAACATTTTAAAAATATAAGTGAAAAGTTACACTGTCGGGAGTGAAACGATTTGAAGAAAATAAAATCTTTTAAGATTTCTGAATTTGAATCTGAGGAATATCACACTAAAATTGATAACTTGAAATCGGAATTGCAAGCATTAATAGATCAATTTGAGAAATGTATGATATTACTTTGGAAGTCACTCAAGTCGGACCATTTACAGAGAGAACAAGTTCTGGAAATTCAACATTGACAGGATATATTTTCCATGTTATTACATAAATACCATAATGGTTCAAAATCATGGCGTCAAAAACTTGTTCTTGAATGACAACATGAAAATCCTGAACTCCCGAAACCAGATAGAATGTGTCCAAAATGTTGGACGGACTTAGTTAACATTTGAATTTTCGGATATATGTTGTATATATAAGTTATATTAGTGTTCTCTCTGTAAATAGGAGGCTGAGGTCAGCCTGCTATTCAGACAGTTGAAGTGTTTGCGAGTTGAACAAATCAACAATTTTGTAAGAAAAAAATGTACGCACTTATAGCGAAAAAAATCCTTAACTTTTGTGCAAATGTTTGAAATGTTCCTGCGTTAATATCTAATTTCTATGTTTATTTATCTGTATTTATGACAGTGGTATTAAAATTAATTCCCGATAAGCCTCAAGCGACAACGTGTTTGATGTTTAAAATAGTTTGTGCATGTTATGCTGTAAGTCTCGGAGTTGTGAAGATAAATCCAATATATACCGAAATTAAAAAGTGAAAATTACAAGTAATCTATTTTATTTTATACTCAGCACATAGTCTAGACCAAAAATCTTACTAGGTAAGTATTGTCCGAGTTTTAAACTAAATGATTTGATTGGTCCATTGCGTAAATAACACAACCTGATTGGCTGACAATCGATTCTTCTCACACCAGAATTTGTGTACTTTCAGTCACGATTAAAACAGGCGAATTGTTGGTGATGTAAAATGGTTGTATCCCAATCATGCAGGAGGAGACCAGTATTGGTGTCATTTGAAATCAACACGGGAAAGTATAAAAATGTATCTGAATAAAAATATACTGAAAACAAAACAAACAACTGAACTGTTTCATCTTACCAGCATGCAATGACTTGCAGCTTATTTGGCCATAAATTACAGGATTGCAATCAGTGAATAAAAATGCCCCTTAATCTTGTATACGAAAAATGTCGTTTTATCAACTTAAGATATATTTTCCAATTATAAATTGGGACACGACTAAAATCGACAACCACATTAGTTCGTGTTTAGTTAAAACATGACAACTAGTTCCAATATGAGTTCGTTTATGTACCTTTAGTGGTATTAAAACATGTAAAATATCTGGTATCAGAAATCCTAGATTCCTAACACGCTGGAATGATTGACCCTCAAAGAAAATTAATTGCTTGATAAATTGGTCTAATCCACCGACAATTAGATGTGCTGCACTTATAGAGACCACCGCTATTATTTTCCATGATGGAATGTTCTGCTTGGTTGAACACATGCTTAGTATTAACCCAGAGGAAGCCATTTCCGTTACGGAGAAATAAGTTTGGTGGAAAATTTGAAGGTAAAAGTCGTCGTTGAAGTAGTTTACATACATCCACCAAGAGTAATAATGCGCATGTATATCAAGAACCAATAAAAATAACATAAGATATCTCAACGAATTGTCTGTGTATAACCGGACTATATATTTAATTGCCTCGTAAAATATCAACGCAGCACCAGTGGTTACAATCAGAATTACAAATATCTGCCATGTTGAGTTGAAGTAAAGATGTTTGTAGCCGACTCTCATTCCACTTTCATATGATCCTGAAATAAAAATGACAAAATTGAATTCGGCATATCTTTTTCTGTAGAATATATAGTGATTCCGAATTCCGCCGTTTCAAAATATAGGGAATTGAGGGTACAGTGATTCTGTTTCAAATTTTGGTGTACAAAGAATCGATTTTCAACCAATGATGTTACGATGATTACGTTCTTGACCAATGAACATAATTGGTGTACGCTCTACCCACAATGCATTAGTTTCCGAAACGAAAAATTTCAAAGTAATAACTAATGGTTGTAAAAAAATTTCTGGCGGCAAACTGAGTTTTTGAAGTTGGTTGAAATAAACTCTACTATCCAATCAGACTACTAATGCCTCGAAGAACATACAGAAGTGAATTGATTCGTTGCCAAAATAACTAGAGTACATGAGTAATTTGTCTAAAAGCATTTTTTGGAATATTGTAGCATTGATAAACACAATTCTTTTAGAGTTAAATATGACATACAGTATCGGAAAGATGAAATATTCTTTTTCGCATGTAAAGAATTCAACTTTCTCTAATTTCTAGCAAATTTAACCAACGGCTGACCGATGTGATAAAAATATTTCTCGTCACTAGTGAGAGAACAATTCGCGTGGAATTTCCCGCCAAATCTATTCGGAACATAATCCTCGGTGTTTTACATTATGTCATTAGAGAAACATTTTCTACAACTTAAACACGTTAATTATGAAATTTCTCACATCTTGTTAAATAAATTTTCAAATGTTTAAAAACTCGGCAAGCCTCGTTTTCAAACATTTGCAAAATTTATTTAACTCGATGTGAGAAATTTCATAATCAACTTAGTTCTCGTTGTAGAAACTATATATACATCACCGTCATAAACACTTTCAAAATATACTCACTATCATTAAAAGGAATTATCAAAGAACGCTAAATTCAAATTACACGGGAATAAATTGCACATTGAGCAACTTAATATCAACAAAACCGGCAGACCAGAATTCGAATAAGCAATGAAATAAATAACACAAGCAGTGTCAAAGAACGGATTCCGAAGTTACATATTATTTCTAATTAATCACTAGAACACTTCACAATAACATTAGACTTGCAATACTATGGCCAGTGGTAAAAAATCCCCCTGGTTAACTTGTGATGTTAATTGAGGGAATAGGAAATTTGTAAAATAAAAAAAAACAAAACAAAACACACACACACACACACACACGAACACTCAAACAAAAACATTGAACTATCAATTAAATCACTATCTCTTCAGATTAATCTCTTCAGATTAAACACATGTTCAATGTTGTCCTACAGTTTAATAAAATGAGAACTGGATGTGTTGTCCTTTTATACTTTTGGGCGATTCTGTTATGGTATAATAGCTACAGGGTTTACTTCCCTCTTTGATATAGAAAACCGCTTATACATAAAAAGTAAAATTACTCTTTAAGTATAAACTAAATAAAAACGATAGATCTTTGTATAGCACCTTACAGACTAGTGAAATGCTTATACATGAGAAGTAATCCCTGTTACTGTACATCATCATTTTGTTACTTTATATACATGTATTTTTCGTCTGATATAAGTTACCTTTAAATATAGTGTCCCAGCAACTACATGTACAAGTCCTCCTGTTTATGGGCGGTTTATTAGGCACCCAGAACATCGAATGTATAATACCTAAAATACAAATAGATCTTTTATTTCTTTGACTAGGTGCAATGAGACTACAATTTTTAATATGCCCTGTCGAGCTACCTAATCAAATTGCAAGTGTATAATACCTAAAATACAGATTTACCTGAATAAAGCAACTGTTAGGTAGATTTTTTTTACCGAAAAGCAACTCTGGAGTAATACAACCAGGAGCCTGTATCGCTCACCTGGCTTTCAGTTGCCACAATCAAGCTAACATTGTAAGTTATACAGTTGATCCTCAGTCTCTCAAACTTTGGTAGCTCGCCAAAAATCACACATCTTGAACTGTATTTAAAGTCTGATAATGTTTTCCTATATTTCTTTGTTGGGCTTTTTTGACAAAAAACATTCTTGCTAAGGACCACCTTCGACACCAGTTGACCGTCAATGAACAATTTTCAACATTGGTTTTGAAGTCGCAACATCAATATCTATTTGGAAACCAAATTTCATTGATATCGGACAATGTTGAATTTTCCCGCCTTTTTTGGCAAATGGCCATCAGCGAACAAATTTCCAAGATCAGTTTTGAAGTTGTGCAATCAATACCTATTTGGAAACCAAATTTCATTGAAATCGGACAATGTTGAATATCCCCCCCTTTTTTGGTGGCCATTTTGAAAATGGCGGTCAACGAACAATTTTCAACACCGGTTTTGAAGTAGTGACATCAATTCCCACCTGGATACCAAATTTCATTGAAATCGGACAATGTTGAATTTTCCCGCCTTTTTTTGGCAGCCATTTTGAAAATGGCGGCCAACGAATAATTTTTAACATCAGTTTTGAAGTTGCGACATCAATACCTTTTTTGGAAACCAAATTTCATTGACATCGGACAATGTTGAATTTTTCCGCCTTTTTTGGCAGCCATTTTGAAAATGGCGTTCGACGAACACTTTTCAACACCCACCGGTTTTGAAGTCGCTACATCAATATCTATTTGGAAACCAAATTTCATTGAAATCGAACGATGTTGAATTTTCCCGACTTTTTTGGACGGCCATTTTGAAAATGGCGGTCAACAACTAATTTTAAACACCAGTTTCGAAATCCACAAAGCATGGCAAACATTTTATCAATTTACACTTAACCTTCATCTGCTATAGTTTTGGAAATAAAAGACGAAAAATATGAAAATTTTGAAAATTCCATGAAAGAAGGGCAATAACTCCTACAAGGGTTTGGATTTTCTTCAAAATTTCAAGGTTGGTAGATCTTGATTAGCTAAAAACTGCAATTTACCCCTATGCTCTATTTTTAGAAACGGCGGCCATGTTGTTTGACCTACCACCTAATCGAACACAATTTTGAGAAGCCATACTCTGGTGATGATTCAGACCAAGTTTGGTTACATTTGGCCAGAGGTTTCAGAGGAGAAGATTTTTGAAATTAATGACAGATGGACGGACAGACGGACGGACGGACGACGGACGACGGACGCATAGTGATGGCAAAAGCTCACATGGCCTTTTAGGCCAGGTGAGCTAAAAAGGATTATAATCATTCACCTCTTCTTTATCAGTGATCATTTGATAGATGTGTCCGATCTGCTGAATTGTTTTTTGTTTTGTTTTTGTTTTGTTTTGTTTTTTTTTGTGATAAAAGGACCTTCTCGGTAAGAAACAATTGACTCCAAAGTCCCGTATAGTATTTCCGTATATGATTTTTCCCTTTTCAGTATGAAAAATGAAGAAATTATAAAGCATTATTCGGGCAATTTCATTATTTCATAGAGAGCAGAGATTTTTTGTAAAATGCTTCAATTTAACCCTGGGATTTTAAAATTTTTTGATCGAGTAAAACTGATGAGCTTTAAATTTACAAATGCTTACAATAGGTATTTTTTTTACAAATTATAGATTTGTAGAAATTTGCTTAACATTAGCTTCTTGTGCTTATATGGAAATTTTCCATTATATCCTGATAAAACTAAAGTTTTGGAATATATCCTCAAGTCTGTCTACTTAGTTCTGAGATAAATGTTTTCCCATAAGCCTGCTAAACACGGCCACTGATCGATCTAAATCACAGGCAATGCTATGACGAGAAAAAGTTTAGAGGAACGTCCGGATATGATTGGAGGAATCTTAAAAATGGTAAACAAAGCTTTTTTCTTTGGTGCCTTGCTATTTTTTAAAGAACAAATTAAACAATCTAAGAATGTCATCACCCTCTCACGATTCCATTGTAATGTTTAAAAATATCTTCTCAATTTATTGTCTAATAATTGATGTAGAACGTTTGGCAATCGGAGCCGGAATATTAGTGTCTGAACCATCCCCCCCCCCCTTTTTACTGCCAAATGCTCTAGAGTCACGAATAAATGACAGAATGAACAGCTATTTGGCTTCATAACATGTTAATCTTAAAAGACATTCTTAATTTGTAAATTTATGTTTCATAACATCGCAAGACACCAAAAAAGAGCTTTATTTTCTCTTTTGTAAGGTTACTCCAAATCATATCCTGACGTTCCTCTAAACTTTTTCTCGCATTAGCTGTGATTTAGATCGATTGGGGTGTGCTAAATATAGTTTTGATCATGCTCATTCACTACCTAATGTAAACAGGTGTAAAGGTAGATCAGCACAGCCCCCAATCATATAAAAGGAGTTCCACAGAGGTGGACTTTGACAATCTCTTTTTACCTCAACTTGCTATAGCTATTGTAAGCTTTTGTCATCACATGTCGTCTGGCATCCGTTGTAAACTTTTCATTCAAATAATTGCTGTGAAATTGCTGGACCAGTTGGAACCGAGCTTGGTCATAATAGTACTCGGATGGTCCAGTTTAAAATTGAATTGTATCATACAGGGCCGCGCTCTATCCAAGATGGTCACCAACAAGAAAAATAGTTTAACATTGGACCCTATGTGAAACATATTCTATCTTCTCAGAACTACTAGTCCATTTATTATCTAACTTAATCATAAAGGTCCTTAGATGGTCCCTTCTTAAAAAGGCATTCGTATCCAGTATGTCCATACCTCATTCAAGATGGCCGCAAACGGGGAACATAGTTTATCATTACACCTTCAGGGAAACACTTTGAAGATTTTCTCAGAAATTACAAGTCCAATTATAACCAAACTTAGTCACAAATGTCCTTAGATAGTCCCTTCCAAAAGAGATGTCCAACAGGCCCGTACCTCTTTCAAGATGTACGCCAGCATGGAACATAAAGTTTATATTTGTCTAACAGGGAAAGAAATTCAAAGATATTTATCTAAGGAACTACTCGTCCAATTATAACTAGACTTAGTCACACGGGTTCTTTAATGGTCCCTTTCATGAGAGGTATCCGGTAGTGGTGTACCTCATCCAAGATGACCAAAGTGGTGGACATAGTTTTACAATGAACCTGAAGGGAAACATATTCAAAGATCTCAGAAACTGCTGGTCCAATTATAACCAAACTTAGTCACTATGTCCCTTCAAAAAAGATATCCGTCATGTTTGTACCTCTTACCAGATGGCCGCCAACGGAGAACAAAGTTTATCATTTGACCCTACGGAAAAACTTTCGAAGATCTCAGAAAATACAAGTCCAATTGTAACCAAATTTATTCACAAGGCATTGGGGTTTTGGACAAATGGCCGAATCAAAATTCTTTCAGACTGAAGTGCCAATAATCCCATAGTTCACTGTTAAATCGCAATATATGTCAAATCTATAGAATTTATCTGCAGATATGCCAATTAATTGTTCTAAGCGATACATTAGTTGTCTTAAAACATTGTTTAGAAAAACAAGGAGTGTTAAATGCGACTCTCAATACAAAAAATCTTAGCCCTACCCCAACAAATTTTCCTTGAAATTGTCACTTTTTGGCCTATGTTCGCATAAAAATAACCAGAACAAGGAAAACGTGTGTTGGATATGACAATGTTACATAAATTACATCATGATTTTGGTATTTTAACAGCCATTGGCCCCAAAAACTCAATATTTCTAAAAAAAATTGACGAAAAATGGGAATTTTCAACGTTTCAGATTTGTCCATAGTTCACTGTTAAATCGCAATATATATCAAATATATAGAATATATCTGCAGATATGCCTATTAATTGTTTTAAGAGATACATTGTTTAGAAACACCAGGAGTGTTTAATGTGGCTCTAAATACCAAAAATCTTACCCCTACTCCAACAATTTTCCCCCAAAATTATCGATTTTTTGTCTATGTTGGGATAAAAATAACAACCACACGCAAAATCTGCGTTGCATATATCAAGGTTGTATATATTCTATCGCGATTTGGTATTTTAAACCCATCTTGACTGCTTATAATCAATATTTTGTCCAAAATTGATGAAAAATGGAAATCTTTAGCATTTCAGATTTGTCCAAAATTCACTTTTAAATCGTTATATGTGGCAAATCTGAAGGATTTATCTGCAGATATGCCAATTTATTGTTTTAACCGATACACTGCTTAGAAAAACAAGGAGTGTTCAATTTGACTCTAAATACCGAAAATCTTACCCCTACCCCAACAAAATTAAACTTAAAAGTCCCCAAAATATGTCTGTCTTTAAATATATATGAACATAGCATACTTATATTTCACTTTCTTTGCAAAAGATGCATTTGATAAATCTTTATATTATGTAATTTGAACACCAAAATAAGGTAAAAATTGAATATTTTGGGAGATTTTCGTGAAAAATGGGAATTTCCAGCATTTCAGAATTATACGAAATCCAATTTTAATTGTTGAATAACTGCTCATAAACCATACGCATGTTCTTATTTGTGATATATGTCAGTCTCTGTGTATTTTGGTGTTTGAAAATGATATGTCATTGGACCTTTATACAGTGATTAAGCTTCTCAAGCTGAATAAAATGAAATAAATTGTGTTGAATATGTGTGGTAAGGGGTAATATGTTTGTAATTTATGAGACTGTAGTCAGTCTAAAATATTTAAGCATACTTTGTAATTTCTAAGATATAATGAAACGATATTTAATCAACATGTTCAAGTTACATATCAATTTCATGAAGTATTTGCATCTCAAAGTCAAATCAGCAGAAATTCTGAAAACCAGAAAATTCACATTGTGCATACAATTCGGGCAGAACAGTCGAAATGAGACCTCTTAAAAAGTTTAAATCTACTTAAATGATCTTCTGCATGTCAGCTAAAGTGAAATAAACATAAGAAATCCCATTAAACATTATCTTTTTATCATTTAGAGCCTGAATATTTCAAAATTTCCTTTAATTTTTAGGGGAGGGGTGTTAATTTTGATATTTCTGAACCTACAATATGTCTGAAACTAAAGCATTTCTTGCTAATATATCATAAATCATTATTAAATCGGCCATTATTAAATATATATTCAGATTTTATGATCCTAAAGTCAGAAAGTGAAATTGTGAAAAAATCTAAAACTCCGGAAATTTCCATTTTTCAAAAATTTTATACCGAAAATCAAAGTTTTATGGACTTTAATAGTTTTATTTTCCATAACTGTATCACACCTGATAAGTTAGGCATAAAAACTAGATCAAATGACGAGGGTTGCTTATCTGAAAGGAACTGACTGCCTAAAATCGTGATTTTCGCATTTTTTGCAAGGGGAGGGGTACATTTTTTGTATCCCGAGATCATAAAAGGGTGTAAAGTGCCCAAACTTGTGTTGATTGTAAAGGATATCAAATTAGCTTTAATTTGGTACCAAATTTGAGTATATATTACTTATCGTTTAAAAGTTATGGAGCTT
>MJUU01071955.1:0-15109 GCA_002080025.1 Modiolus philippinarum
CTATTATCCTTCACATCCTAATGGGATGCTTGGATAATATGGCATTTTCTCCCAAACCACTCCTTGGATTTTGATGAAATGTTGCACAGTTATAGTACACCACCTGAAGATAAGCATGAAGTAATATGGTTGCTGGCCAAAATTTTGAAGGGGAGATAATTGTCTTTTAATATTTTCAGGAAAAAAAAAGGGATGTCAGGTGTATCATTTTGTCCATACTTGTATTGTGTCCTTATTTGTACCGTTTCCACAACTGTATTGTGTCCACACACACTTAAATTTACACTTGCCAGATTGATTCGTTGGGTATTGTAACCTGGCTGCCATTCGGCGACAGCTCTAGTTTAAAGTAGAAATGCATAATAATTAACCAGCAAATGCAAATACCCACATAAAAACAATAAAGAACAGAACATCTTAATTATTCCGAAATAATTATCCCCGCACTTTCGAATGAAAGTTCGGGGATATTGTCGTTGGCCTCGTCCGTCCGTCCGTCCGTCCATCACATCCTTGCGACGCGAACTCCTCCTACATTTTTAGCTCACCTGGCCAAAGGCCATGTGAGCTTTTGCCATCACTCGGCGTCCGTCCATCGTCCTTCGTCCGTCCTTCCGTCTGTTAACTTTTATTCAAAAATCTTCTCCTCTGAAACTACCGGGCCAATACTAACCAAACTTGGCCTGAATCATCACCAGGGTACGCACTTTCAAAGTTGTGATTTTTATGTCCGTAGACCAAACAACATGGCCGCTGTTACTAAAAATAGAACATAGGGGTAAATTGCTTTTTTTTGCAAATTACTCGAAAACCGTTACAGATATCAAAAATCTGACAGGAGTAAAAATGATCAGCATGATGAGATCTACCCACTGTGCAATTTTGAAGAAAATCTGAAAACCCGTCTTGGAGTTATAGCCCTTTTTCCGTGAAATTTTCAAAATTTTTGCACTTTTAATTTTTATTTCAAAAAGTGTAGCAGATAGAGGTCAAATGTAAATTGCAAAAATGTTCAGCATACCAAGATCTACCCACCCTGAAATTTTGAAGAAAATCCATAAACTCTTGTAGGAGTTATTGCCCTTTTTTCACTGAATTATTTAAATTTTCGTAATTTATATCTATTATTTCCAAAACTATAGAAGATGAAGGTTTAGTGTAAATTAATGAAATGTTTACCATGCTGTGGCAAATTCAAAACTGATGTTGAAAATTGTTCCTTTACCGCCATTTTCAAAAAGGCCGCCAAAAAAGGCGGGAAAATTCAACATTGTCCGATTTCAATAAAATTTGGTTTCCAAATATTGATCTTGATGTTGCGAGTTCAAAACCGGTTTTGAAAATTGTTCGTTGACCGCCATTTTCAAAATGGCCACCAAAAAAGGCGGGAAAATTCAACATTGTCCGATTTCAATAAAATTTGGTTTCCAAATAGATCTTGATGTTGTGAGTTCAAAACTAGTGTTGAAAATTGTTCGTTGACCGCCATTTTCAAAATGGCCACCAAAAAAGGCGGGAAAATTCAACATTGTCCGATTTCAATGCAATTTGGTTTCCATGTAGATATTGATGTTGTGACTTCAAAACCGTTATTGAAAATTGTTTGTTGACTGCCATTTTCAAAATAGCGGCATAAAAAAGGCGGGAAAATTCAACATTGTCCGATTTCAATGACATTTGATTTCCAAATAGGTCTTGATGTTGCAACTTCAAAACTGATGTTTAAAATTGTTTTTTGACCGCCATATTAAAAATGGCTGCCAAAAAGGCAGGAAAATTCAACATCGTCCGATTTCAAAGAAATTTGAATTCCAAATAGATATTGATGTTAGGACTTCAAAACCGATGTTGAAAATTGTTTGTTGACTGCTATTTACAAAATGACGTCTCAACTTCAAAACTGGTGTTGAGAGTGGTCCTTAGCAAGAACATTTTTATCAAAAAAGCCCAACAAAGAAATATAATAAAACATGATCAGACTTTAAAAACATTCAAGATATTGGACGTGTGCGACCTACGAAAGTTTGAGAAACTGAAGATCAACTTTATAACTTACATTGTTACCTTGATTGTGGCACTGAAAGCCAGGTGAGCAATACAGGCTCCTGGGAGCCTCTGGTTGGATTTAGGGTTTTAATTTTGTTATAGAACTGTTGCATATATGCTGCAGATGCGCAATAAGCTTTCGGATTTTTTATATTGGTCTTGGTGCAAACAAGAGGCCCCAAGATGTCCATTTTGACACATGTGGCATGCGACGCCAACTCCTCCTACATTTTTGTATTTAGGGTTTTAATTTTGTTGTAGAATTGTTGCATATGGTCTGTAGATGCGCAATAAGCTTTCGATTTATGATATCTATCCTGATGCAAACAAGAGGCCCAAGATGTCGATTTGACAAAGACCACAAAATGTGGATTGTGACACATATGGCATGCGACGCAAACTCACCCTACATTTTTGGATTTATGGATTAAATTTTGTTGCAGAATTGTTTCATATAGTTTGTAGATGCGCAATAAGCTTCCGGTTCCAACTTTGGTAAATTTCCTGAAAATGTCAAAGACTGATATTTTTGGACATTTTGGCATATAATCTTATATTTTGGCAAGTATTTGGAAAAAATAAAATTCTGAAATCTTAGAATTCGAAAATGTGATTCCAATTTTGGTAAATATCCTGAAAGTCTCAAAGAACACTTATTTTTTGGAATTCTACCTTGGAACCATACTTTAAGCATTTGTTTTGATAAGGTTAATCATTTTCACCAATTGGATTTCAAAAATATTTGATTCCAGTTTTGGTAAATTTCCTGAAAGTGTCAAAGACCACTTATTTTTTGGAATTCTACCTAGCAACAATACCGTTAAGATTTGTTTTCATCAGGGCAATCATTTTCACCAATTGAATTTCAAAAATATTTGATTCCAATTTTGGTAAATTTCCTGAAAGTGTCAAAGACCACTTATTTTTTGGAATTCTACCTAGGAACCAAACTGTTAGGATTTGTTTTTTATTAGGGCAATCATTTTCACCAATTTAATTTCAAAAATATTTGATTCCAATTTTGGTAAATTTCCTGAAAGTTTCAAAGACCAAGTATCTTTTGGAATTCTACCTAGCAACCATGCTGTTAGGGTTTGTTTCCATTAGGGCAATCATTTTCACCAATTGAAAATATCTGATTCCAATTTTGGTAAATTTCCTGAAAGTGTCAAAGACCACATATTTTTGGGAATTCTATATTGAAACCATAGTTAAAAAATTTGTTAGAATTAGAAGAAACATTTCACAAACTTGATTTCCAAAATATATGATTCCAAGTTTGGTAAAATTCCTGAAAGTCTCAAAGACTACTTATTTTTTGGAATCTGCCTAACAACCATATATTCTTTAATTCCTTATGGTAAAAATAGTGACTGTCAATAGTTTAATTTCAAAAGTGTTAAGAAAAATTATTCCCAGGGTCTATAGCTGTTTTCTGTGTCAAACAGGGGGTGCGGGGATCACTGTCGTTTCCGACAGTCTTTACTCTAGTTTGAATTGTTATTGCAATGTCCAATTTTATTAGTCAACGTCATCACAACCAAGAAGTTATTTCTTTATATTTCTTCTTGCCTATTGATTTGCTCCGAGGTAAAATTGTCGGCAAAATAGTGCAGTTTATAGTGACTTCAGATTCATTGACAACATTGTTTTAACTTCAAAGGATTGGAATTTTGAAGGAGTTTATGGATTTGTGAATGTGGGCTTTCACTCCCAAACTTTGTGAATGCGGGCTTTCACTCCCAAACTTCAACTTCATTCAGTTTGTGAGTCGGATGTGTTTATACATTAATAAACTCCTCCAAAATTGCTTTTATTCCTTCAGAGTATTAGATTCTTAATCATTTATTTTAAGACAAATTTATAGAATTTTTATCAGAAGATTGTTTCCATTTACCCAGGACTTGACCATTGAATATGATGGACCCTAGTAATGGTCTGCATCCATACCAGCAACTGTCATCCATCTATCTTGTGTGCTGCACCTACATGTTGTTGCAATTTCTCAGAAAAACTAAATCATATTTAGAAGGCTTATCCCTTATGTTTTTATATCAAGGATTTCTTGAAACTTATTTAATTGATTAAGCATTGTAGACGTAGTGAAATGGTAAAAAGAAATATGAAGGCCCATGCGCTTTCAACAGAGATTGAAGACATTAAAATTTGGTGGGAAATGGATTTTTCTGGATCTTCCCTTAATTCCAACATTAGGACCATTTTTGTCCAAAAGCTAGGAAGTTATATCGTGAATTTTATCTTAATTTGACCTAAAGAAGACATTAATGAAATAAAAGTGAGGGTCCATTTGCAAAAATCTTTAAGCCATCGAACTGGAGAAAACCAGAGAAGTGCCGAAAACTGACACAAATTCAAAAATATGATGAGTAAGCCACCTTGATTAAATTTTGCACTATTTTCAGTGACTATGAGTACTAGATCATATTGCAGACCTACTGATTTCTCACATTTTTAAGGAGTAATATTAGACTTGAAACATTTTTGGCATTAATCTATAATGGCATGGTGCAACTTCTCAGAAACCACTTATCTCATTTGGCTTTATTTTTGTAGAATTCAGGGTTTTACAGCTACTTCAAGTCCTTGAAAGCTGGAAATCACAGGCTTAAAAGAACTTGAATTTTGGAAAAGACTCTTGAAACAACTATTTAACTACAATTTTTCTGCGAAGAAATAGTTTTGCTTATGATTTTATTTGGCAAATATACTAGGAAGAATTTCAATTATAGGAACAAATAAAGCAATTCTACATGAAAGTCCTTTAAAAGTACTTAATTTGTGTATGAACCTTGATGATCACCATAATTATGTACAAGATCATACAGTGTTCCAGCTAGGATTTGAAAAGGGCAGGGAGCCAATCCTGAAAAGGGCACTTTAGCGCGCTGATTCAAATCTCAAAAAGGGCACTTTCAGGCGCTGATTGATAATTAAATAAAAGCTTAAGTCATGCATTGTCTTTATTATTTCAACAGTTATATAAACAACTTTTATTTCAACAGTTATATAAACAATTATAAGTTAACTATTGAATTTTTCTGTGTTTGGCAATGAAAAATTTTGTAACAACATTTTCTGTTCTGGATGCAAATGCAGGAGATCTCCCTCCAGGAGACTCCATAAACCAGGAGATTGAGGGGTCAATGCAGATTTTTAGGGGTCGTTTTTATGGAAGAATTTTGCACTTCTGTGCTTATTAGTATGTTAAAATGACGTGTACAAACTATGTAACAGATCAAACATCAAACATATTTCAATATTCACATGGCAAAAACCAGTCACCTATTTATGACACTGCACCACCAATTTTTAGGAAGATGATATAGGTTAAGAATAATTCTCAAAATTGTGTCCCACTTCCACAGCAGAAATGTGAAAAAATATTATATTAAGGAAACATAAAATAATGATTTTTTCGGGAAGTATTAGCATTTTGGAGTCTATCTATAAAATTTCATCCACATATCTTTTTGAATTATTTTTATACAGCAATTTTAGAAGAACCCCTAAAATCCATGGTAACGGATGTTAAACAGACTATCAGTAATACAATTACGTGATTTTGAACATCGATACCCTGAAACATCATTAGAAAATGTAATGATATTTTTTAAAACAAGCATATACAGCAAACAAAAAAATTGTTTACATTGTCAGACAATTTTTTCTGTGCAAAATCGCTATACAAAATCATAATAAAAAATGTTCAAAAATACATCAATATTTTATGATCTTTAATTTAGTTATTTTTACAATAAATCGACGCTGTCGCTCTGTTTCTTGGTTGTTTTAAACTTTAAATGACTTTAGTTCTCGAAAATCTTGTAAACTTTAAACCTCAGCTTGTTTGTATTATAATGAAAATTTGAAATAGACCGAAATCTCATTGTAACGGATGTTAATCATTGCAATTGGAAAAGTCTCTTAAATGAATCAAATCTCCTTAAGTGACCATTTCTCAATGGAAGACTGTCTCTCGGGTTACGATCACATGGTTTCGGGAAAAGTTTCATCATTAACTGTTTGGCAATCCTGCTTCTGTGAACGTTTCCCCTTTCACTAAAGATATTACTACATGATCAAATTCATCATATACATTTTGTGTGAACATTTGTCTCTGGCTAAATCGAGCACTGAAGATAAAGGAGACCAAAAATTAGTATCAATTCAATAATTGTTTTTCTGTTTTACGACGGAACGTAAAACATGAATAATTCAAAGTCACCAGTGCTCCTGAAATGTTGGTAACGGATGTTAATTTCTACAAACGTCGATCAACTTCTGTAATCGAGTCGTTTCAATTCTATCACAGTAGGCCTCTTCCATTTTAGATATGCTTTTAATTATTCCTTTATATTTTTGCGATTGTTCATGTATATTGTTCATCGTGCCTAACTGTTAAATAGAAAATACTTTAACTTGTCTCCTCCTTTTAAGAGAAGGCTTAAAAATGTCCCCTTTTAAACATCTTTTCATTAGATATTGCATCAAAAGACGTTCAAATGAATATTGTATAATTTAACAATTGTACACTATTAATACAAATCATTATCAATGTTAGAATTCATGAAAATTCACGAAACTATGAAGAATTTTCTTACAAAATAATTTTTCGTTACAGTTTTAACATCCGTTACTTTTTGGCCATAATTAATAGTTTGCGTTTCGTTCGTTTTCT
Source organism: Modiolus philippinarum (assembly GCA_002080025.1). Lineage (NCBI taxonomy): Eukaryota > Metazoa > Mollusca > Bivalvia > Mytilida > Modiolidae > Modiolus > Modiolus philippinarum. The sequence continues at coordinate 6,746 of MJUU01071955.1, forward strand.
TTCCAATAAACGTGCTCTTTTCAACTTGTGATGAAAATATGTGAACAAAGTCATTGATTATCTACAGTAGGTTAACCAGTTGACCAAATTCCTTCCCAATCGGACTGTGCAGGAAATATTACAACCTTATCAAATAATTTCATAAAAATTCCTTAGTTTGGGTATAATTTCGATTCGTCATTGCTTTCAAATGTTGTCTTTCTACATTTTTGGAGTTAATATTATTATAACAAATGCCTAAATTGAGATTCGTGAAAAGCAGGGTTTTTTATTTTGTGTCCAGTAATTTGGTCACGCTTGTTAATGGTAACAGAAGTTAATGACACTCCCAATATTTTGACTGCAGACTGAACAGAAACTCCGACATGTAACTGATTCTTGCATTTCTCTAATATATCTGTATGTTCCCTTAAGATATACTGCAAACAAACTCCCTAAACATGTTACATGACTGACAAACCTTGGTCACGGATGTTAATTTCTTATTAGCGACAAGTTTCAAAATGACAAATGAAAGTTCATATGGAAAAAAGTCCAGTATCGATGAAAGCATTCCTATTCCAGTTGAACATAAGATGTCCTCAACATACATTTTTCTCCATTTTACCTGAATGATCACCAAGTTATAACTTGTTTGTGCGCATTGCTTTTACGGTAACGCTTGTTAATACAAAATTAGCGACAGCTTGAATAGTAAATTTTCTGAGTTTTATACTTTAATGTGTCTGTTTCTAGTTGCATACACTGAAAAACAAAGCGGCTTCCGTCTTAAAAGTTAGCTGTAAAATATAAAAAACCCGGTTTCAATAATTACGATGTCAACCTCATAAATTAAATTCTGCTAGCGACATGGAATTTTAGTTAAAATTCAGTTGTTTAAATGTAGCTTGTGCCAAAATTGTTGATAGTGTCATGCTACTGTTGGTTAATTTGTTTTCTTCAAATGTGTGGCAAAACAAAATAACGTTTTGTTTATTAAAGAAAAGTATTTTTTACAATTTTTTTAACCAAGGACAGTCATATTACGATGTGGGTCACAATTTTGAGAATCACTGTTAAGCCTTAAGTCCAATCCTATGAAGGCTGTATTTGAAAGTAAACTGTATGATGCTCAGTTAATTTGCAACTTACATTATTAATTTTCTGTGTTTTGTACAGAGTTTAGTTTCTTTGCCTTTTCATGCTTACTGAATTCATTTCTGAAAGATTATCTGATTAATTTAAATATATATTTTTTTAATCTTATTTCAATTGGCATATTGAAATTTTGAATTTTGCAACTATTTATACAATTTTAGTAAAATCCAATAAAAATTTCTATAAAAGTGATGTAACTTTTCATTTCCAAAGAATTTATATAAAAATTTTAATGAAATTTAACACCTATATGTTTCTTTTTGTATAAGTTCTACACATTCTAAGGGGACATAATTCAGCATATAAACATTGGAAGTTTTGGCCTCATTTGTCCATTTTCTTTATTGATTTGTGAATATCAGGGTTTATGTTCATTAAACTAACGATTCATTGTCTATTATATGTGTGATACATGTTCTAAGTTCCTTTACTAGACTACATGTCACTTTGACCATGTGTTAGTGTCAAACAACTTGACGTTAATTAAATCATAGCCATGTTGCTATAGGCTATGATTGGACACCTGTGATTATTGCCTGACCATTGTGAAGAAATTACACAAACACAGTATAATAATTTCATTCAATTAAGAGTTTGATCACTTTGAAACACCTTAATTAGCCTGTGTCAATACTCAGTTAATTATCGCCAATGTAAACAGATCAATATTTAGTACGATGCATACGCGTGACGATAATGCAGGGGATAGGAAAATGTAAAGGGGCATAAAACGATGTAAAAAGGGCACAGGGCGGCACTGGACCATTCAAAAAGGGCACAGGGCGGCATTTAGGAAAGGGCGGACGGACCGCCCTGTGAAAACGATCTAGCTCAGAACACTGTCATATGATACTGCCATTAAAATTTGTCAGTTTCTTTTTACCTAGAACATTTTTTGCATATACATAGGCATGCCTTGTGGATGCAATTCTTTACTTTAGAAACTATTGCTTAGATTTGGCTCAAACTCATCAGGAGTTTTGTCATTATATTTACTAGATCTTCATCAAAGTTTGAGTTATGGGACTCTATTTTGGTTCAAGTGGACTACTTCTAACTGCTCTCTATGATAATTACATGACAAGTATCACAGTGGTGTCATGTTCTCTCTGTTTCCAGGACATGAAGTACCTGTTACGCCTGTACGAAGTGTGACGCCTGGAAAACGCACGGAATCCAGGCGTACAAATTTCTGGGAACCAGGCGTAATATCAGAGTAATAAGCATTGGTGAACCAGGCGTCAAACAAAGCGTAAACCTGGCGTAAACCCAGCGTAAAATGACACGGAAAATTTAAATGAGTACGCCTGGTTTTCAAAAACCAGGCGTCATATGCAAATGAGATACGCCTGGTCAGTAGATAAATCCAGGCATAATTTTATTACACACTTATACTTGTGTGCTTTGTGTACGTGTGTTTAGTTAACACAAATTCATGTGTATATGTCAGTACTGTGTGCAATTTAGTATATATTTTTCTATAAATATGATAAAGAAAATTAAAGGTATAAAGTATATAATTATATGCAGTTAATATCTTTTTGTGTTGATTATTGTTTCAAAGATGCATTCATTTATCTTCTTCAACAATTGCATATATATTGTCACTCATTTACACCATATAATCTCAGTTTAGTCATATGAAATAGATATAAATTCACTAAATATTCTTGGGATTTTAACATGGACTTAAAAGTATACCAATCCTTTTTGAATGTTCACAGATAGTAAATTAAAACTACATAATTTGTTTCATTGTTGATCATCTTTAAACACATTTATTTGAAGATCTTTTAAAATATTAACAAATATAAGACTTACTATGATGATTTAAGAGTTATATTGTTCCTTTTGATTTTATAAAACTTCATATTCTTAGGTATAAGACACACATTTCATCTGAACAAAGATCCAGTCTAGTAAATGTTCACTTCCTCCATGAATGAAACTGAGAGCCAATTTTTGAAATTTCCCATGATCCTTTGATTTACCATAGCATGCTGGGTAAAAAACCAGGCGTAATATTTAAACTAGTACGCCTGGTAAATATTTACGCCTCCCAATTTAATTTACGCCTGGAACCCATGAATTTACGCCTGGTTTGTAGTAAATCTTACGCCCGTAACTACTATAAATTTACGTGTCCTGCTCCTTTACACCTGGTTTTTAGTTCGAAACTTGAATTACGCCTGATTTACGCCAGATTTCCAGGCGTAATATGCCTCATTTATTCGTACGGGTGGACATTGAGTTATGAGACTTTGTTTTGGTTCATGTGGACTACTTCTAACTGCTCTTTATGGTAATTACATGTAGAATCACAGATATGTATTGACATGTGTCTTTATGTTTCCAGGACAGGAAGTACCTGTTACCTGGACATTGTTAGCTGAGACTGCAACTGCAGGTTCCAAGCAGATTAAACTGAAAAATCCTGTTACATGGAAACAAGGAGACAAGATAGTGATAGCATCCACTGGTATGGGTAACTCGGTGATTGAGAATGAAGAACACACAATAAGAAACATATCGTCAGATGGTATCAGTATTACATTAGAGGAAGCACTAGAGTATACACATCTTGGTGTGGAAGAAATGGTTGACGGTTTCAAACTGGAATATAGAACAGAAGTTGGCCTGTTGACACGTAATGTTCTGATAAGGGGATCAATACACGATGAGTGGAATGACAAGATTGAGGCTTGTCAAGCAGGGTTTAATCCTGGTAAGTTAGCCTTTTGACATGTAATGTTCTGATAAGGGGGTCTATACATGATTTGTGGAGTGACAAGATTCAAGCTTGTCTAGCAGGGTTTAATGTTGGTAAGTTGGCCTGTTGACATGTAAAGACTTGATAAGGGGATCTATACATGATGAGTGGAATGACAAGATTGAGGCTTGTCCAGCAGGGCCTAATGTTGGTAAGTGGCCTGTTTACATGTAATGTTCTTATAACGGGATCTATACATGATTAGTGGAGTGACAAGGTTGAGGCTTGCCCAGCAGGGTTTAATGTTGGTAAGTTGGCCTGTTGACATGTAATGTTCTGATAAGGGAATCTATACATGACGAGTGGAATGAGAAGATTGAGGCTTATCCAGCAGGGTTTAATGTTGGTAAGTCGGCGTGTTGACATGTAATGTTCTGATTAGCGGATCTATACATGATGAGTGGAATGAAAAGATTGAGGCTTGTCCAGCAGGGTTTAATGTTGGTGAGTTGGCCTATTGTCATGTAATATTTTATGAAAGGATATGGAGTAAATGAACATGAGATCATAACACATGTTAACTCCAACTGCAATAATTTAAATGAGCTGTATGGCCATTTCGGAAATTAATTCCTCATCAGCAGCACTAGAACCCAAACAAAAGAAGTTCTGATAAGGGGGTCTATGTTCTGATAAGGGGGTCTATACATGATGAGTGGAATGACAAGATTGAGGCTTGTCCAGCAGGGTTTAATGTTGGTAAGTTGGCCTGTTGACATGTATTTTTCTAAAAAGGGGATATATACATGATGAGTGGAATGACAAGATTGAGGCTTGTCCAGCAGGGTTTCATGTAGGTAAGTCGGCCTGTTGACATGTAATGTTCTGATAAGGGGGTCTATACATGATGAGTGGAATGACAAGATTGAGGATTGTCCAGCACTGTTTAATGTTGGTAAGTTGGCCTGTTGACATGTAATGTTCTGATAAGGGGATCTATACATGACGAGTGGAATAACAAGATTGAGGCTTTTCTAGCAGGGTTTAATGTTGGTAAGTTGGCCTGTAGACATATAATGTTCTGATAAGGGGATCTATACATGATGATTGGAATGACAAGGTTGAGGCTTGTCTAGCAGGGTTTAATGTTGGTAAGTTGGCCAGTTGACACATAATGTTCTGATAAGGGGGTCTATATATGATGGGTGGAATGACAAGATTGAGGCTTGTCCAGCAGAGTTTAATGTTTGCAAGTTGGCCTGTTGACATGTAATGTTCTGATAAGGGGTCTGTACATGATGAGTGGAGTGACAAGATTGAGGCTTGTCCACTAGGGTTTAATGTAGGTAAGTTGGCTTGTTGATGCGTAATGTTCTGATAGGGGGGTTTCTACATGATGAGTGAAATGATGATGAGAGAAATGACAAGATTGAGGCTTGTCAAGCAGGGTTTAATGTTAGTAAGTTGGCCATGTAATCTTCTGATAAGGGGGTCTATACATGATAAGTGGAATGACAAGATTTAGGCTTGTCAAGCAGGGTTTAATGTTGGTAAGTTGGCCTGTTGACATGTAATGTTCTGATAAGGGGGTCTATACATGATGAGTGAAATGACAAGATTGAGTGGAATGACTAGAATGAGGCTTGGCCACTAGGGTTTAATGTTGGAAAGTTGGCCTGTTGACACCTAATGTTCTGATAAGGTTGGTCTATACATGATAAGTGGAATGACAAGATTGAGGCTTGTCAAGCAGGGTTTAATGTTGGTAAGTTGTCCATGTAATGTTCTGATAAGGGGGTTCTATACATGATGAGTGGAATGACAAGATTGAGGCTTGCCCAGCAGGGTTTAATGTTGGTAAGTTGGCCAGTTGACAGGTAATATTCTGATAAGGGGGTCTATACATGATGAGGGGAATGACAAGATTGAGGCTTGTCCAGCAGGGTTTAATTTTTATAAGAATAAATACATTACCATCATAAATTCTGAGTATATCCTATTGCGTCATGAAATCAGTCGGAAAACCGCTGCATATATCTAAAAATAACCTCCATTCGGAACACTACTTGAACCTCTTGTGTGCTATTACCCATCCTCATCATAACTTTTCCAACTGCGTCACGATTCGCACGTGAAAATTACCTCCAACTTAGTTAAAGAAGAAAACAGATGAAAACGATTGTTTTTGATATTATTTGTCTATTATATTTAATACTAATAGTTATTTTTGCTTGCGTATTTTATATTTATTTATAAAATAAGGTTTTGGTAAGTCAAATTGTGATATATTTGCTTGTTTGTTGAGAAACAAAATGGATTTTTCGGCTAATACCAGTACGGTCAGTAGCCCTTATTTTTCACTCACAGGGACGGATGCTTTCTGGGATGGTTCTGTCCCTAACCCAATGGTTGGTTCCTTGAATAACCCTACCTCCAGTATGTCCAGCCTTCGTTCTGAGACTTCGGTAGCAGATGCTGGACATGCTCAACTCAGTCAGGACTTCGGTCCTGTCTCTGTAGTGTTGCCTGGAGGCGGGGAAGGGGTTATTCCTACACTGTCTACCATTACTTCCAAAGTGTCCAGGTCGGTGATTTCTACAGCATCCTTGAATCCTGTACCAGGCTTATATATGGGTACCAACCTTCCCAGTACAAGACCCCCCACTGTTAGGAGTGGTTCTCTTTCTGCAACTGGTTTTCCAACAGCTTACAGTTGGAACAGACCCCCTTGGATGTATCCTTACCCTTATGTTGGTAATCCTTGGCATCCATCTGCTGCTTTAGGGGGTCCTAACCAGTCTGCACCTACAGGTTTGTACTCCAATTCTCAGGACCCTTTAGCGGGGGTTAAAGAGATGGTGCCCATCTCTAGATTTTCCATGGAATTCCATGGATTCTGCCCATGGAATTCCATGGAATAATATTTCCATGGAATTCCATGGAGTATTGAGACATGGAATTCCATGGAAAATTCAAAATCTGATCATGGAAATTCTGAAAGCATACCCATGGAATGCCATTGCACTGTTGACAATCATGACAATCTCCGATACCGGTTAACAAACTGTAAGATATACAGTCATAAGATACATGTTGGATATCATAATCTGGATCCAGAGAGTTATGTTTTATTTATTTGTTTGATAACTTTGACATCTACAGTAAACTTTATTTACATTTATTTAGCTATATGCCTTACCTTTTACTAGCTTCATTTACCTTTAGAGGATTGGCAGATGAAATGTATCAACCTTTCCGAAAACTACATAGTGCTAACATGTTATTGAACATAGCACATAATAGTATCCACAAAGGAATACAAGCAAACCCCTTTTCTGCTGGCATCCATCATGTCCATTGTACATATTTCCGTTTTCTTGTGCAGTATCTGACAATAGCAAACAAATATAACCCAGAAAAGGAGGAATTACTCACAAACGATCATCCTTGGTTGAACTGTTAGAAAGTTTGACAAATCAATACAAGCAAATCTGATTTTGCCCCCCTTTTTTTGTCACGCCATATCTTATAAATACAACCTTCATCTGAAAATGGAAATCAAGTTTATTTATCAACTATGAGGATCCTAGGGCTAGAGTACCTGAGTCAACTTGGGCAAGCACGTTTAATTGTGAACTATTTATAATCGGACTCCAGTAACTCCAAATATGGCGAATATTGACTACAATATGGAATTTGTTTGTTTATATCAAATCTCAAAAATAACCTTAAATCCAAATTATTTCCAATAAGTATGATAGGGTAAAAATCTATTCATTGGACATTAAAAAATTGAAATAAAAAAAAAGCCCTGACTAGATTTTATTTCATTTATATATATATTTGGATTCTGACTGTGAATTTCAGTATTTTCGAATCTACAAAGTATTTTATTTTATGTTAAAGGCTATCAATTGAAGTCAATTTTCTAAATTTCTTTTTTAGCTCACCTGGCTATAGCCAGGGTGAGCTTTTGCCATCACTTGGCGTCCGTCGTCCGTCCGTCCGTCCGTCCGTCGTAAACTTTTCTTCAAAAATCTTCTCCTCTGAAACTACTGGGCCAAATGAAACCAAACTTGGCCTGGATCATCACCAGGGTATGTAGTTTAAAAAATGTGTTCGGTTAGTCCGAGGACCAAACAACATGGCCGCTGTTACTAAAAATAGAACGTAGGGGTAGATTGCTGTTTTTGGCAAATAACTCAAAAACCGTAGCAGATATCAAAAATCTGAATAGGGTAAAAATGATCAGAATGACAAGATCTACCCGCCGTGCAATTTTGAAGAAAATCCGATGACCCATGTTGGAGTTATTGCCCCTTTTCCGTAAAATTTTCAAAATTTTAATATTTTTAATTTTTTATTAGGAAAACTATAACAGATAGAAGCCAACTTGAAATTGCAAAAATGTTCAGCATACCAAGATCTATCCCTCTGAAAATTTTGAAGCAAATCTGAATACCCATGTTGAAGTTATTGCCCTTTATTGTCAAATTTTTGCTCTTTTATACATTGTT
>MJUU01071955.1:20654-35056 GCA_002080025.1 Modiolus philippinarum
GGGGGTGGGGGTGCCAAAAAAAAAATTTTTTTTTTATTTTTCATCAGATTTTGATGGGTTTTTTGCAAATGCTTCCTCTATTTTTTTTATGATTTAAGCCAGGGATGTCGGGATATAAAATTCAACGGTAATCGGGATATCATCAGTTATTATTTTCTTTTTAGTTCGGGAGTGGGAGATTTAGAAAAAAAGACAGGATCTAGGGATATGATCCCTATGCCCTCCAGCTTCCCCTCGTTGTCGATACGCAAATGCCAAATAATATCTAATTTGTGGCCGACAATCCTACCTACACACTATGTACCGAATCAAAAACAATCTTCTTTTGTCCTTTGTACAAAAGATTCAATGAAACAGATCGAGCTCTGTGACGAAAACCTATTTTAATTGTCTTTTGTCAGCATCCATTCCATGTTCCGGTTTAAAAATATGTGTGCCAAATCTGACCTACAACAATGTTGAGCAATGTCGGTGCTGATTGTACAAGATGCAGCGATGGACCAATCATATTTATCGATACATGGGACATTCGGATTATTCGACGAACCTTATTTGACCTCTTGATTTTTAAATAGACACGCGATTTATAAACAAACAAGACATTAATATTTCATGGATTTTTTTATAGTACAAATTTAATCATTGGTAGAAATTGATTTTCAAAAACATCTTATCTTTTCGTTACATGCATTTTACTGCGCATGTCCAATGCATTTGACCTTTCCAAAGTTACTTTCACTTTCGTTTTGACAAAGACGATCCATGGATCTGACGAATCTACTCTAGGTCCAGTTACAGTACGGAGTTATAACTGGTCCCAAAATAACAATTTGCTTATTTAAGCAACAACGTTATCCACGATGTTTCTATTTTTCCTAGAAAGCAATTAAATGTTCTAAACCGAGCAGCTGCACACAATAGACGAATTTCCAATTTCATTTTATGAATGAATTGCCTCGATTGACCTGGGGTCAATCGGAGTAAATTGCGTCACGTAACATTGTGACGTCCGAAAATCTATATTGTGACGTCAAAATTTTCCGGGAAAATTCACCAATTGGAAACTCGTCTATGTAAACGGGTTAATCATGTTCAGCCATAGGTTATGTCCAGAATGAAGATTTAGCAAAATCTATTTTGGTACTTTTATATCTTATCTGCTAGTTCACATATTCAACATTTGCATAATCACTTTGGATAATTTTTTTTGTTTTATGATGAAAAAAATTGTGGGGAAAAGGGGGGGTTGGTGATGTTTGACAACTAAAAACAGAATGTCAAGATGCAGACTATATATGTATTCAACAGTAATTTAGGCAAGATCTCAGGAGGGTGAGGAGATCTAATCAAAGCTGTGATCTTGCCAGTACCGCACTAAGATTTCATTTGTTACAGAAAAGCACACTTCAGTGCTGTGATGTCAAAGTCCGGCCAATCCCGCCTATATCGGAATGATCACATCCTAATCAAGCCGTGATGATGTGAGATCTGGGTTAACCTTGCCGTAGAAGAAGTTCAAGAAGTAACCCGTCTCGAAATAAAATCCTCAATCTTTCCTTTATCCCTTAAAATTTAAAAAATAAGCTGGCTTTTCAAAATTCAAAGTCCAATTTTACACCTTAATCTGTTTCGTGATAAAAAGTTCCTGGTCAAAAATTTTTAAAAGTTATATTTTATCTTAAATCTTTGCTTTAAGGTGACTTACATTTATGTCCAAACTTCCTGCCAAGAAAAATTGTTAAGTTCAAATTTATGCCCTGAAATAAAATATTCCTGCTAGGTTGTATATTTTTAGCCTCAAAACACATCTAAATGCAAAGTTCCTGTCATTTCAGGGTGTCTATTTCATTTTTCAGGCGTAAAACGTCTTGTTTGTTTGTAGGGCCCTGCATCATGATATTATGTAAACTTCCAGTCTGCAAACATTCTTAAATATTAAGGGAGACTTATTTTAGCCCAATTAATTAATTCCTATATTATTCAACATTGTACAAATGTACTGTGATATTATTATTCATCACTATTGGACTTAGTTTATTTTTCACATTGACCATATTTTCCATGTGAAAAATAAACTAAGTCCAACTTTGAATATTTTCCATGTGAAAATAAAAGTCCTATTTCCATGACCATTTCCATGACTAAAAATTTTCTAAGTTCAGCTTTCCATGCTATGCATGGAAAGTTTCCATGGAATTCCATGGAAAAAGACTGGCTTTGTCATGGAATTCCATGGAATTATTTTAAAGATTTTATTTTCCATGACCCATGGGAAAGATGCCATGGAATTCCATGAAAAATTTCTTCATTTTGCATGGAAAACACAGGCACCATTGAAAATCTAGAGATGGGTGAGTGGATTGAAAGATTCCATGAAGGCAGAATTTAGTTCGCTAAATTCTCGCCTCACAACTCTGGAATCCGAGAAAACTCGTTCCAAAGTTCATTCACATCCTGCTCCTTCTCCTGAATCTCAGGATGATGGGGTAGACAGGGAGGATGATGAAATTTCAGTGGCCCCTGGAAGTCAGGAAAGGGTCTTCCTTTCGGAAGAAGAGTGATAACCCTCCTGACCCTCAGGTAAGAAGGTATCTTCTTCTGGTTCCCCTTATAGTCATCAGTCAGTAGTTGATGGTTCATCTGTCCCTGAGACTGAGAGTACCCCACTCTCTAAGGAGAATATCAAGTCAAGAGTAACGGCATGAGAGATGTAGCTAAGGTACCTTTTGCCTCCCCTCCTGAGCCTAAAAGGCTTTCTTCTACTTTTGAGGCTTTCTTGTGGTCTATGTAGGGAGAGTTTGACTAACTATAACTCTTTCCCAGAGTCAAACCATGTTCTGGCTGCTTAATACAAATCATTAATGATGGTATTAGTAATGATTCTGTAGAAAAGCAGTCTTCTGGGTCCAAGTTTTCAGGTTTTGGCCCTGCTTCTTTCCCAGGTATTTTTAATGTTAAGGACTATCAGATCTTTAACTCTACGCTGGGAAGGTTGGTCCCAACTTGTGACAAAGCCATGTCTAACTTGTTGGGATCGAAACCAATTGACGGTCTAAGACTTTCTCAGGCTACTTGGTCAAAGTCGGAGAACTTATTACGTAACATGTCACAAGTACTGTCTTCAGCAGAACATTATCTTTCTGCTACTGGCTCTTTACTTCAGGACTTGGAAGGTGAAGGAATAGAGGAGATTAAATCTTTCCTCTTGCAACTTGATAAAGCCCTGGGAGCTTCGCAAGTCCTTTTGACAGGTGCTCTGGCAAACTTCACTCTCTCTAAGAGAAGCGAGATTTTAGAAAAATCTTCTGTTAATGAAAATCTTAAAGATTTTCTTTTGGGACAAGATTTTTGGACTGTCTCTCCAAAAAGTCCAGGAAGAGGTGAGTAAGGCCCCTCAGTCTGTGAGAGTCAATGTAAGTCTGAATAATGGTAAGAGAAAAGCAGTTGCTACCTCCTCTTCTACCTCTCGGTCTAATACTTTTTCTGCCAACAGGAGAAAGGTTATTCGTCGCAAACAACCTAGCAATGCTTCTAAAACACTTCAGAAGTCTGCTTCTAAAGGTGTTCAGAAGCCTTGGTCTAGGCCCTAGGCCTTTGCCCCTTGTACGTTATCGACTGTTCAGGAAGGAAGAGAGCCTCCACTTCCTTCTGTCCCCGTGGTTAAGTCATTTCTCCACTCAGTGGGAGAAGATAACCTCAGATCCGTGGGTTCTGTCAATAATTCGAGGGGGATTAGAACTTCAATTCAATCAGTTGCTTCCTCTGTCAGAGTTGCCCATTCCCTTTTCAGTTCCACAGGATCCACACAAACGCCTTTGTCTGTCAGAGGAAGTATCTACTCTATTGCAGAAGTCAGCAATAGAACAAGTTCCGCCTGCCAATCGGGATCCAGGATTTTATTCCCGTCTTTTCTTGGTGCCCAAGAAAACTGGGGGACTGGGGCCAGTTATAGACCTTTCTATTCTGAATACCTACCTTGTGGTCCCTCATTTCAAAATGGAGACCAACAGGTCTATCAGAGCTTCTATAATGCCAGGGGTTTGGACTACCTCACTAGATTTAACGGACGCTTATTTCCACTGCCCTATTTCTTCGGCTTTCAGAAAATACCTTCGTTTCATGTGAGACAACCAAATTTTTCAGTTCAGAGCTCTCCCTTTTGGGTTAGCCATAGCCCCGTTAGTCTTCACCAAAATTTTTCAGGTTGTCTCGGCTCATCTTCACACACTTTCTATCCAGATACATTCTTACCTGGACGATTCTCTTATCAAGGAACCGAATCCAGTCTCACTTCAGTCTCATACTCAGACAGTTATAGACCTCCTTCTAGATATAGGTTTCCTCATTTCTTGGAAGAAATCAGAGGTCCTTCCAGCTCAAGACTTTGTGTTTCTAGGAGAACATTACAGGACAGATTTGGGTCTTGTATTTCCCCCAGAGGAGAAATTTCTAGCTCTTTGCCAGTTTATTCAAACTTTTCAGACAAAGGTTTCAGTCACTGCTCGTCAATTTTCACAACTGCTAGTTTTTCTCAACTCTCTAACAGATGTAGTACCGTTAGGACGTTAACACATTCGTCCCCTACAGTTTTATCTTCTCGAGCATTGGACCCCGTCGTCTCAGGATTGGGAAGCTCCTATTCCTATTCGGGAAATTTTGTCTCCCCATCTGTCTTGGTGGCTACAGAAGGACAATGTTATGACAGGATTTCCCCTGGAAACCCCAGTTCCGTGTCTAACTCTGTACACAGATGCGTCTTGTCTGGGTTGGGGAGCCTATCTGGAGGGCCAGTCTGTTTCAGGAATGTGGTCTCTAATACAACAGAAAGACCACATCAACCTTTTGGAAATGAGGGCTGTTCTATTAGCTCTTTCCCATTTCAAGCTTTGTCTACAGTCCCAGTCTATTGTGCTAGCAACAGACAACACAACAGTGGTGGCCTACCTAAAGAATCAGGGAGGGACACACTGTTATCCTCTGTATCTACTGGCCAAGGATGTTCTATACCTTTGCTCTCAATACCAGATTCATCTGGTTGTGAGACATATACCAGGTCGTCTGAACATTCTTGCAGACTCTCTGTCCAGGTCTCTAGCTCCAGTCAATACATAGTGGGAACTTCTTCAGACAGTTTTATTGGGGAAATCCCAATATAGATCTGTTTGCAACAAGTTTGAATTTCAAGGTGACAACTTTTGTCTCCCCAGTTCCAGATCCCAAAGCTTACCCTGTTGACGCAATGAGCCTGTCTTGGGACGGAATGTTCGGTTATGCATTTCCCCCATTCAGATTTATTGCTCCCGTTCTTCAGAAGATAGCATGAGAGAATTGCAGGATCATAGTTATTGCACCAGCTTGGCCAAAAAAAGCTTGGTTTGCAAATCTTCTGCACCTGTCTTGTGCCAGGCCCCTAGTACTTCCCTTATTACCCAATCTTCTGTCTCAGTCCAAAGGGGCAGTAGTTCATCTTTCTCCAGAAAGACTCCATCTTCACGCTTGGCTTCTGTGAGGGATAAGCTCCGACAGAAAGGCTTTTCAGAAGAAGCTACCAAGCACATCTCCAAATCAGTACGAGAGTTAACCAGTATCGTTTATGATGCAAAGTGGACAATCTTCACTGATTGGTGTGTTGGAAGGAAGATTTTTCCAAAATATCTGTACAACAATTAGCAGATTTCTTGTATTTGACTTTTTGAAGTGAAAGGTCTGGCTCCTTCAACTATTAAGGGATACAGATCCGCTATATCTAGAACTATTCATCTGTCTGGTGGTGAAGTTTTTGGAAATAATGAATTCATTTCACTTTTAGTGCGCAACTTTAGTCTGGAAAAACCACGACAAAAGGTTTTGGTCCCTCAATGGAACCTAGGCTTGGTTTTATCAGCTTTAACCCAGGCTCCTTTTGAACCTGCCGAGGAAGTCGATTTGAAATTCCTCTCTTACAAATGCTGTTTTTTGTTGGCACGAGCTTCAGGCAGATGAAGAAGCGAAGTTCATGCTTTTTCTATTTCGGATTCTTGTCTAAGATTTTCTCGAGACAAGTCCTACGTTACTTTACTTACAGACCCTGCCTTCCTAGGTAAAACCAGATACCAGATAAAGGTGCAGAGCCCATTTTAATTCCGGCCTTGCCCCAAGGTTCTGATTCTCTTTCTCTATGTCCAGTTAGAATCTTGTCTATTTATTTGACTAGGACTGCTTCATTACGTTCTAGTAAGAATAAAAGACTATTTTTACCTATTAAGAAGGGCATTTTAGATCTCTCTGTTAAAACTATTTCTACCTGGATATGCAAGACCATTTCTCTTGCTTATGAAACTTCAGGTCAAGATTTACTTGACAAGTTCCAGGTTAAAGCTCACGATGTCAGAGCTCTTGCATCTTCATGGGCATTATTATACCCCCTGCAAACGAAGTTTAGGGGGGTATATAGGAATCACCCTGTCTGTCTGTCCGTCCGTCTGTCTGTCCGTCTGTCCGTCTGTCCACACTTCTTGTAAGCGCAACTCCTCTTAAACCACATGAAGGATATTGATGAAACTTTACACAAAGGAAGGACACTATATGGACATGTGCATGAAGGAATATGATTAATGTCTGAAGCCAGGAAGGGGAGATAATTCAATGTTGACTTTGCGATGATTCTATCTGCACAGATGACCTCGTAAGCGCAACTCCTCTTAAACCACTGAAAGGATTTGAATGAAAATTTACACAAAGGAAGGACACTTTATGGAGATCTGCATAAAGGAATATAATTATTGTCCGAAGCCAGGAAGGGGAGATAATTCAACTTTGACTTTGCGATGATTCTATCTGCACACATGACCTTGCAAGTGCAACGCCTCTTAAACCACTTGAAGGATTTAAATGAAACTTTACACAAAGGAAGGACATTATATGGACATGTGCATAAAGGAATATAATTATTGTCCGAAGCCAGGAAGGGGAGATAATTTAACTTTGACTTTTCACTGGTTCCATCCGCACAGATAACCTAGTAAGCGCAACTCCTCTTAAACCACTTCAAGGATTTTAATGAAACTTTACGCAAGGGAAGGGCACTATATGGTGATGTGCATGAAGGAATAAAATTATTGTCCAAAACCAGGAGGGGAGATAATTCAATTTTTAGATTTTCATTGATTCTTTCTGCAATGATTTTTTGGATTTAGACAATTTTCAAAATAAATAATTCAAAGGGTACCTGGTAGATATTTTGAAAAAAAGGTGTTGAAGAAAGCATGTTTTTCATTGTAATCCTTGAGAAAAGTGTCAGAGCCAAAAAAGGTGGATTTTATTTTTGTCGGATTTTGACAGAAAAGTTATTTCTGGAGGATTAAATCATTATGTCCATACTCATATTGTATCCACACTTCTACTCTGTCCAAACCCACCTAAATTTGCACTTACCATATTGATTCAGGGTTCAATTAGCTGGGGGTATATCTGGCTGCCATTCGGCGACAGCTCTTGTTTAATAATGCTTCTCTTAATGAAGTGCTTTCTGCTGGTTTCTGGAGAGGTGAAATTTCTTTTTTATCTCATTATCTGAGATCTATGTCTGCTCATGCAGACAATCTGTTTTCTCTCGGGCCTATAGTTTCTGCTCAAAGAGTTAATTTTCCAACAGTTTCTTCAGATTCTGGGATTCAGCTCTAAGTTAGATTCTGAGTTACTCGGAATTTATGATTGTAACATATTTATTGTTATAAAATCCTAAATTTTTAAAGTGAAATTAGTTTTTATTAAATAAATACTTACCATCATAAATTATAGGCCCCACCCGTCCTCCCCTTCATCCCTGATCTAGTAATATTTCTCGTGGAAAAGTTATGATGAGGATGGGTAATGGCTCACAAGAGGTTCCAGTAGTGTTCCGAATGGAGGTTATTTTTAGATATATGCAGGGGTTTTCCGACTGATTTCATGACGCAATAGGATATACTCAGAATTTATGATGGTAAGTATTTATTTAATAAAAACTAATTTTACTTTAAAATTTAGGATTTAGTAAGTTGGCCAGTTGACATGTAATGTTCTGGTAAGGGGGATCTATACATGATGAGGGGAATGACAATATTGAGGCTTGTCCAGCAGGATTTAATGTTGGTAAGTTGGCCTGTTGACATGTAATGTTTTGATAAGGGGGATCTATACATGATGAGGGGAATGACAAGATTGAGGCTTGTCCAGCAGGGTTTAATGTTGGTAAGTTGGCCTGTTGACAGGTAATGTTCTGATGAGGGGGTTCTATACATGATCAGTGGACTGACAAGATTGAGGCTTGTCCAGCAGGGGTTAATGTTGGTAAGTTGGCCTGTTAATATGTAATTTTCTGATAAGGGGGTCTGTTCATGATGATAGGAGTGACAAGATTGAGGCTTGTTCAGCAGGGTTTAATGTTGGTAAGTTGGCCTGTTGACATGTAATGTTCTGATAAGGGGGGTCTATACATGATGAGTGGAATAACAAGATTGAGGCTTGTCCAGCAGGGGTTAATGTTGGTAAGTTTGCCTGTTGACATGTAATGTTCTGATAAGGGGGTTCTATACATGCTGATAGGAGTGACAAGATTGAGGCTTGTCAAGCAGGGTTTAATGTTGGTAAGTTGGCCTGTTGACATGTAATGTTTTGATGAAGTGGTTCTATACATGATCAGTGGACCGACAAGATTGAGGCTTGTCCAGCAGGGATTAATGTTGGTAAGTTGGCCTTTTGATATGTTATGTTCTGATAAGGGGGTTTATACATGATGAGGGGAATGACAAGATTGAGGCTTGTCCAGCAGGGTTTAATGTTGGTACGTTGGCCTGTTGACACGTAATGTTCTGATAAGGGGATCTATACATGACGATTGGAATGACAAGATTGAGGCTTGTCCAGCAGGGTTTAACTCTTTACCACTCACTAGCGTCTCTGGACGCCTCTAGGGTCACTTTGTCTTAAATGTTAGATATGGTGCTCCATACTTTACCGAATGTCATCAAACTTACCTCATCAGAATGCTAGGACTGTTCTTGTCATTTTTAGCAGCAATATAGTATTGCAGTCAGATTTGGAAAAATTGAGCACTATCAATACCCAAACGAATTTTTCAAAGACAAAAATCGGTCATTTTTCATGGGGGTGGGCATGAAAGGAAGACTGGTTCTCTGTCACTGTGTAAGTAAGAACTGTTCTTTTAGTCTGAAAGTAATGTCACATAAGTGATGTCTGTGAACAAGTTAAAGAAGATCGGTATGAATGCGGTTTGGGGTCACAAGAGGTCATTAAACTCGAAAATTGAAAAAAAATGACATTTTCTGCAGATTTGGCTCTCCATAAACATTTATGTAGACCGGAAGTGATATTGAATCGATTACAGGTTGCCATCAATGGAGGGACAAGACTCTTAAGTTTAACATGCATGACTAATTCAGAAGATTTACTTCACTTTCGGTTGTCAAATTCTGATTTTAGAACGAAAAAATGCCAAAATTAGCACTTTTTTCAAAGGGGTGGGTGGTTTCTAGAGTTATACCCCTTGAAACTTTGAAATTTTGCAAATTATAGGGTTTCCGACTGATAACTTGTGAATGAAATGACATACTGTCCTCTAATTTGGTATGTAAGTTGTATGCCATAAAACACCGGCCAAGTATAATTTTGGGTTCAGAAGTACACAGGGATTGAGAGTTATGCCTCTTTAAGGTAATAGGTATGTAAATAGCAAAGTTTCCAGATTTCGTTGAAATTTTACATGCAAGTGCATCAAATGAAGTGAATTCTAAGGTGAAATAAATTCAGTTTAACTATTTTTATGTTTGAAATATGACCGATTGAAAATCTATCAGTTATGTTGTTTTCATATAGAATCCATGTAAAACATACAGAAAAATAATATATGAAACGTCTTTAAATTGCGCGTTTATGAAAATGTATCCTACAATTTTTCTGCAAAAAGGATATGTTTTAAACAATGAAATTCCCATTTTAACGGTGTAAATTTTATATAGGGTCACCGAATTAATTTTGCCGGTATAAATAGTTGAACATAGAATAGGCACACCAAAAATGGATTTTTTCCGATAAAAACTGCCGTCAAAATAGCGACATCATCAATAAAAGTTATGATTTTAGGCGTGATTTGAAAGATGAACATCTATTCAGCGATCTATACCACGAAAACGAACTCGGTAACCCTATAAAAAGATTATATCAATAAAACAGAAATTTCTTTGGCAACATAATATCAATTTTTCAGAAAAATTGTAGGATATAGTTTGAAACAAAGATAATTTAAAGTGAAAATTAAAATTATTTTACGTTCATTCTAAAGCAAATTTATAACGTTCACCGGTAGAGGCGCTTATTTACGTATCTCTCACCTTAAACTGAAATTTTGTGAAACGTTGCGGGGTATCATGTAATGAACCATTACTATTTTTCTCTTAGGAAGAGGGAATTTTAAAAATTGACTGAGGAATAGGTATTGAAGTATGACCATGGTCATAGTGTATTAGACTGTAAAAAAATCATAAATGTAGGTCATTATACTTTGTTAAACATAACTGACTTCAGAAAGATGTTTCCAAAGAAAAAAAATATGTGATACAATGGTTATGGAAATGACATAATGCAAAACATTGTGACAGTAATGCCTTATATATTCATTAACTTGTGAGAAAGGTTATTATAATTGTGAAACTTCTCTAGGGAAGACATGACTGGTTTCCCTGTCTGTTTTCATGTTGTTCTGTCCCTGAGTTGTTAGACAAAATGCTTCTAAGCCATATGGCTATCCTGAAAGCAGAAAATGATGTTTTTACCACAGTGCCCTCATTACTCTTTAAACTTAAATTTGATTTTTTCAATTTGAATATAAATAATGCCTTGATGTTTTAAGGAGAATGACTTAGATGTAAGACATTTTGTTGGTCCTGTTTTTAGCTCACCTGGCCAAAGGCCACGTGAGCTTTTGCCATCACTTGGCGTCCGTCGTCGTCCGTCCGTAAACTTTTCACATTTTTGCTATCTCCTCAGAAACCACTGGACCAATTTGAACCAAACTTTACAGGAATGATGTATGGAAGGTCCTTTACTTAGTTTGCCGAAATTTTTTGGATCCGTGAAAAAACATGGCCGCCAGCGCAGAACATAGTTTAACATGGGACCCTATGGGAAAAGCAAATATTTGCTATCTCCTCTGAAGTTACTGAAGCAAATGGAACCAAACTTTACAGGAATGATGTATGGAAGGTTCTTTACTTAGTTTGCCGAAATTATTCGATCCGTGAAAAAACATGGCCGCTAGCGCAGAACATAGTTTAACATGGGACCCTAAGGGAAAAGCAAATATTTGATATCTTCTCTGAAGTTACTGAAGCAAATTGAACCAAACTTTACAGGAATGATGTATGGAAGGTCCTTTACTTAGTTTGCCGAAATTTTTCCGATTCCCTTAAAAACATGGCTACCAGCGCAGAACATAGTCTAACATGGGACCCTATGGGAAAAGCATCTATTTGCTGTCTCCTCTGACGCTACTGAAGCAAATTCAACCAATCTTTACAGTAATTATGTATGGATGGTACTTGGATCTGACAAAAAAGATGGCCTCCAGTGCAGAATATATTTTAACATTGGTGCCAGGAATGAGATAACCATCTTTATAGTCATCATTTCTGAAATGTATAGAAGGTCCTTTGCAAAAATTATTCATTTCAATAGGATCAGACAAAAAAACATGGGTGCTAATGAAGAACATAGCTTAACCTTTGACCCCATTGGTAAGAAAACATCTTTTTTAGTCATGTTTGTCGTAAAAGCATTTTGCCAGGTGAGCGATACAGGCTCAGTCTCTGAGCCTCTAGTTTTTTTCTTTAATCACTTAATTTTCCAATTGACCATCAAATAAAGATCTGAGTTAATGTGAAATTATATTTATTTTTAATTTGAAGGGCTTTCATGTTTTCTAGTTTGAATAGATAAAACAGTGAAATAGAGTAAATATCAATGATACTATAGACCAAAAAACAACGAAAACTAATATTCAATAAAGCCGAAAATATCTATACCATCAATAGCTACAGAACCGTAGCTTCTTATGGTCCTTATGCTTATTTTTTTTTTAAGTTAGGGAGCATAGAGCTACAGATTTCACCCTTTTCGAAACTTTCAATTATGCACAACAAAAAGTCTGTGCACCTTTGGGTCGGATTTGAAGGAGTACTCGAACAAGAGGGGGCAGTCTCATGTAGGTATTTAGTTTCTTTAAAATATTTACCCTCAACATTCCATATTTATTAATATTCATTATGAGAAATCAGTAGCCCTATGGTCCGCCAAATCAGAAAAATTTTAAAGGACCTTAAGAGCTATGGTTTCACAGAGCTATACCAACAGCAAAGTGGTGTTTTGACTTAGAACCTGACAGAGAGGTCGTCCATCTGGAGAATGTTAAGCTTAATCCAGCAATTACACTATATTTCTTATTTCAGGACAATTTGAACAGCAACTTAATCCAGCAACAATTATAAATTGAAATCCTTTATTTCAGGACAATTTGCAGTCCAAACCTGTTTCCAAGGAAGATTTGGTGAGGAAATAGGTTATGACCAGTTTGGGGTACAAATAATATTACATCCTCCAGACCTACAGTCAGCATCCACTAGTCAACATTCACCTTCTGTGACTGCTCATATTACAAATGTAGAACTATTTCATGTTGGCCAGGCTTTCCGTCGAGGACGTTATCCTATTCATTTTCATATGGTAGGAGATGCAAGTGATTCCTACGTGAAAAGATGTGCAATACACAGATCCTTTAACAGAGCAGTCAACATTCATGGCACCCATAATGTTTTAGTGGAACATAATGTTGTCTATGATATTATGGGTGGGGCTTTGTTCCTTGAAGATGGGATAGAAACAGGAAATACTTTCGAGCATAACCTTGTTGTTGGAGACAAAGGAACCTCCAGTCTGGTGACTGATGATGTGACAGCTGCAGGTATTTGGGCAACCAATCCAGATAATATAATACGACACAATCATGTGGCAGGAGGCACTCACTTTGGGGTTTGGTACAGAACGGAGGATACCCCTAGAGGACCCTCCAAAACAGATGCTGTTAACCCAAATCATGCAAAAATGGATACATTTACTAACAATACAGCTCACTCACTAGGTTGGTTTGGATTATGGATATTTGAAGGATACTTTCCAAGAGATAATGATAAGAAATCTGGTTCACCAGTACCAGCTGTATTTTCTGGTTTGACGGCTTGGCATTGTGAAAAGGGTGCAGAATTTGTTATGTCAGGGGCTCTACAGTTCAAAGATTCATTTTGTGTCAACAACAAAATTGGTGTTGTTATGAAAAGAGTTACAGAAGGTCCACATTACAGTGATGATGGAGCCTTAGTTACAGATGTATTAATCTTTGGTGCTTCACCTTTGCTGCAATCTGTACCGTCTCCTACTGCAATAGAATTACCATTGAGTCACAGGTTTGTATTTCCTTATTATCTTTTTATACCCAATACAATAGTTACCAGATGATTAACTTTTTTGATTGGTCAGTCAGTCTGTTTGTCCATCAATCCAGTTTTCAATGTAAACCATCTAAAATTTCTCAACAAAGTTAAAAAAAAAAACTGGCTATTAATGAAATAATGTACAGATGTGAATATTAACGACTAGGATATTATTTATGTGAACTTTTAACTTTCACCAAATTACTACTGAAACAGTTTGTCAGTTTAAACTCTTAAAACTGCACTGCAGATTTTGTGCATACAGGGTACATACACATATATACAGGGAATTCTAGTTAAATGTTATTCGACAGAGTTGTATTGCTTCTTATGAACCATTATATAATCAAAAAATTTGACCTGAAAAAGAATTTAGACCATAATATAATGAGGAAACAGTTTGACAGCACAAGTTATCGGAAACATCTCAATATAAAGTCATAGTACCTTTGATATATTTTTTTTCTCCTGTTTCATTTAAGTATTTTCATTTGAAGGGAGATATTCTCTTCCAGAGATCAACTATCCACAGAATTAACATTTATTATTATACCCCCGCTACATAGTAGTGGGGGTATACTGGTTTACCTCTGTTCGTTCGTCCGTTCGTCCGTCCGTCCGTAACCACACTTTTCTCAGCAACTACTTTACAGAATGAATTCATATTTCCACAAAAGCTTCCTCATAATGGTCCGATGAGTATATATAGATTTCAAGGTTACCGCATAAGTACTTCCTGTTTGCCGAGGCTTTATTGTTTTTTTTAATTGTTGTACAGCATATGGAATTTTTGTCACAATTTTTTATGAAACTGTAAGTGGGATTCAATTGTTGTTATACCCCCCGCAAACAAAGTTTGGGGGGGTATATAGGAATCACCCT
>MJUU01071956.1:5128-45766 GCA_002080025.1 Modiolus philippinarum
GGATTTCAAGCAAGAGGGAAACGCAAAGGGTCCTGATCAGATTGTAAGCAAGAAGCAAATAATGAAACCGTTAATTTTGCTAGTTAAAAAGACCTGCAAAACGGGAAAAGGGTGCCTAGAATTGGAAATTGAACCTGTGAAACTGAAAAAGTGACCTCTTGCTATTTGGTATTTTATATTACTTCCCGATCGTATTAAAAATTTTGTTTGCACCGAACGATAAAAATATTTTAAAAAATGAGTCATTTATAAGATTGGGTTATGGGTAATACACAGATTTCAAGCGAGAGGGAAACGCAAAAGGTCCTGATCAGATTGTAAGCAAGAAGCAAATAATGAAACCGTTAATTTTGCTAGTTGAAAAACAGACCTGAAAACGGGAAAAGGGTGCCTAGCATTGAAAATTGAACCTGTGAAACTGTATAAGTGACCTCTTACTATTTAGTATTTTCCGAGAGACTGACAGATGAATATTGTATTGTCAAAATGTGTCGCATATATTTTGATTACTTCCCAATCGTATTAAAAATTTTTTTGCACCTAACGATAAAAATATTTTAAAAAAAAAGTCATTTATAAGATTTGGTTATGGGGTATACACGGATTTCAAGCAAGAGGGAAACGCAAAGGGTCCTGATCAGATTGTAAGCAAGAAGCAAATAATGAAACCGTTAATTTTGCTAGTTAAAAAGACCTGCAAAACGGGAAAAGGGTGCCTAGAATTGGAAATTGAACCTGTGAAACTGAAAAAGTGACCTCTTGCTATTTTGTATTTTCAGAGATATTTTTTGTAATTTTGCTAGTTGAAAAACAGACCTGAAAACGGGAAAAGGGTGCCTAGAATTGGAAATTGAACCTGTGAAACTGAAAAAGTGACCTCTTACTATTTGGTATTTCCAGAAATATTTTTTGTTGACATTTCATATTAAAAAGTCTGACAGATGAATATTGTATTGTCAAAAAATCAGAAAAGGTTTAACTTTTATATCACAAACAGGCAAACCATACTGCCAAGTGACACAGGGGCCGGTAACATACGATATTGATAGACCGGGTCCCATAGATCCTTCTTATACATATCTATGGGACCCGGTCTATCAATATCGTATGTTACCGGCCCCTGTGGTGTCGACATATATTTTGATTACTTCCCGATCGTATCACAAACAGGCGAACCATACTGGCAAGTGACATTTTCGGCGATTGTGTCGACATATATTTTGATTACTTCCCGATCGTATTAAAAACTTTGTTTACAGCATTAACTCCCGCATTAACCTTTTTCCCAGAGAAAAACGGACCTGACATTTTCAGAGATTGTGTCGACATATATTTTGATTACTTCCGATCGTATTAAAAATTTTGTTTGCACCTAACGATAAAAACTTTGTTTGCATCTAACGATAAAAAAAAACATATATAAATTTTCCTATATAACAATTGACTGTTTGCACCTAACGGTAAAAAAAACGTATATAAATATACCTATATAACAATTGACTGTCGCCATCGCCATTTTGTCTGTTAAAATAATAGAATCACGTGATTCGTTCAATCATGTGATTCTCTTCACCAATGGGGATTCAGAATCCCCAGCCAATTTGTAAATGTATTCTTAGATATAAGTATAGTAATAATAAGTATAGTAATAACCAAAGGTAAATCGATCTATTATGTCATGTTATCAGTCCACAAATAATATGGCACCAAGGTTGCATTCTTTACAGAGGGTATAAAAGTCAGTCTGTCTGAATGATATGAAGCTTGATATTTTATGAAGTATGTTGAATAAATCCACACTTATCGTGTATTAAGGATATGTTCGAATGAATTTGTTTTTCCAGTTAGAGTAAAGCAAAAATAATTTTTAATCTTCTTCAGAATAAATACTTCTGAATCAGAGCAGGAAATGATCTCTGGTTTTTTTTCATGTCTCAGTCTGAAACCCGGTGGTATTTAAACAATAGAATATGAACTCTCCTTCAGAAAAGATAAAAATGTCGATTGCAATCTGTAACTCGTTGTTAAGACCTAATAAAAGTTACTTATAACCAGCGGGATATCTAGTGGTAAAAAATTATCTTCCTTCTAGAAAAGCTCTTCTGTGTTCATAACTTTTTCGGAACAAATTAAAAGCATGGCGATGAAAATAAACAATCGACAAAATGTCAAGATTTCAAAAGAAATACAATATTTAGTCATTCAATTCCCAGATCTTTACTTTGTAGTTATAAAGTGATTAAACTTGCCTCCAAGAAGAGGTAATATGCGAATTCCTTAAACAATTTAATGTCGTGATGAAAATATTCAACGGAAAGACTGATCAAAATCAATTGCTATAGGGCGTTAAAATGCATGTACCCAGACAAAATTATATGTACAGATAGATTTTTTAACATACTTTACTTATAGGTCAATTTAGTGACGATTCTTGCATAAGAAACGCGGAGATCCAAAACGCATTCTGTGTTACTAGGCAAATTATATCGTCTTGAAACAACGCCATTTCCCTTTTATACCGAAGATCTCAAAGGGTAATCATCAACACAAGATTTCATTGGTTCAATCAAGGAAAGGGGCGTGCCTTCAGTTAAAGCCCATTCAAAGACCCCACGTGCTTAGTGAGTAAAAATCGATTTTGTTTATATAAACAAGACGGTTACCAGGTAGAAATGGTCGTTTAATATACTTCATTTTGTCGAAACCACTGCGTGTACCCAGTCCAAAATTTGCGAATGAATCGATAAATACTTAATTTCAAAGTATATTTTTTCCTACAAATTTCCGTTGTAAAGAAATGCCTAGATCCAAAACCCTTTGGAATCAGGAATATTCCGGGAAATCTCATTTTTCAATAAAATATATACAAGAAATATCAAAATTTTTAATAAATGTCATTTGTTAACATCAAGATATATCACATGAACATAACATAGTATAAATTTTCATGTTATAAGTAACTTTTATCAGGTCTTAACAACGAGTTACACATTGAAATCGACATTTTTATCTTTTCTTAAGGAGAGTTCATATTCTATTGTTTAAATACCACCGGATTTCAGACTGTAACATGAAAATTTATACTCTGTTATGTTCATGTGTTGTATCTTGATATTGACAAATAACATTTTAAATTTTGACATTTCTTGCATATTTTTAATGAAAAACGAGATTTCCCGATATATACCTGTTTCCAAAGAGTTTTGGATCTAGGTATTTCTTTACAACGAAAATTTTCAGCAAAAATTATACTTTGCAATTAAATATTTATCGATTCATTCGCAAATTTTGGACTGGGTACACGCAGTGGTTTCGACGAAATAAGGTATATAAAACAACCATTTCTACCTCGCAACAGTCCAGGTTACATAAACAAAATCTATTTTTACTCAGTAAGCACGTGGGGTCTTTGAATGGGCTTTAACTGAAGGCACTTCCTTTTCCTTGATTGAAACAATGAAATTTTGTGTTGATGATTACTTTGAGATCTTGGGTATAAAAGGAAAATGGCGCTGTTTCGAGACGATATGATTTTACCTAGTAACATGGAATTAGTATTTGATCTCATCGTTGCTGATGCAAGAATCGTCACTAAACTGACCTATAAATAAACTATGTTATGTACATATTATCTTATCTAGGTACACGCATTTTAACGCCCTATAGCAATTGATTTTGACCAGTCTGTCCATTGAATATTTTATCACGACAGTAAATTATGTAAGGAATTCGCATATTACCTCTTTTCAGAGGCAAGTTAAATCACTTTTTAGCTACAAAGTCAAGATCTGGGAATTGAATGACGTTTTCACTAAATATTGTATTTGTTTATTTATTTTGAAATCTTGACATTTTGTTGATTGTTTATTTTCGTCGCCATGCTGTTAATTTGTTCCGAAAAAGTTATGAACAAAGAAGAGTTTTCTAGAAAACAACTGCAGTAGAATACCGAAGGAACAAAGCACAAGATTACACAAATCAAAGTCCAGAGACAAGGCAAAAGCAAGAACACCAGAAGACGGAAGACCAAAGACACCACATGCCCACAAAACACACGAACATTACATACACAACACAAAAAAACTAAAGCACTAACAGTGTGAACTCTCAACTCAAAAAACAGAGTGACATCAGGTGCTCCGGAAGGGTAAGTATGTCCTGCTCTGTATACAGCACCCGTCACACTGTCAGTGGGTCAATCCAGGGTAAAGTCAAAATCGGTAGTGTCAAATCCGGGAAGACTCGAATCTAGCTGAAAATGTCAGTTTTCATTTGTGACACTGACATTTCATATCTATCTATGATGTCGTGGTGAAGAAGGGAGATAATTTTATACCACTAGATTTCCCGCTGTTTAATTCGATAAAATATGAGAATTACATTATTTTTCAGAAAACGTATTTCTAATACAATTAAGACATTTCCTAATTTCTAATTGTTTGGAAACGAGTATCAGCTCTGTCCTTAGATGATTTTGGCATTCTTTCATGTCCTTCACATTATTTGTTCGCAATCAGATCTTAGATGTGTTTTGAATTTTCGGTCTTCAAAATGATTGATTATTATCCGCACTGATGAGATATTAGTAGTCGAAGTTACAATCTGCAAAAAGGCAAATTCAATACAATCTGCTGTCAACGTTCGGAATAGCAACAATTTAATATATTAGCTAACGAGTGTTTTAAATATACCGTTACATTCATCATGTTGTAGAGCTTGATTCACCCTTTGCACTTCAAAAACGCTTCTCATTAAATTTAGCCATATACTTATCTTATATGTAAACTGTCTTTTGACCCCCAATACGCAATAAAATAATTTTCTTGGTGAGAAACGTTGAGAGTACAGGGAACCAGCCCTTAGCAGTTTGACATGATATTCTTTGGTAACTGGGTCATTTGCCAAAGTCTCCTCCTGAATTATATAACAAAGATAACGGGTAACATCTGCAATGGCTGAAAATTACAATTACATGCTACAATCTGTCATGGAATTACATAGGAAAACTATAAATAAGACATAAGACAAACGTGAACCATGACAGGAACCCGGGATAGTCGGACCTGGTACCGGCACAATCAAAAGCAAGCTGCAGGTTTAAACCGGTTTATCAGTACCCAACCTCTCCTTTATGTTCCCTGTTTCCATATAGTATAATACACATACGAATAAAACCCAATACAGGTAGACTACTAACGGCATGACCAAAATCTTGAAAGGAGAGAAAATGGCAATACGTAATTTTGAAAGATACGGGGTGAAAGGTTGCTCGCTACTTATCTGTCGGCTAGCCAAAGGAGCCTAGTTTGCTGGTAAAACTTTTCATGTTACTAGATCTCAAAGCTAATTAACGGATGCATGCAGAGTATCTTTTTGAGATCCCCTATAACGTAAAGAACGTAAGTTATGAATGTCTAGGTCAGTCCCTATCCTGCCATAGGTCGTTGAAATTCGCTTTGTAAGGTATACTTTTTCTCGCACAGCTGTTTTGATTGATTCACCCCTTTCCTGGCCACCGTTTCAGGTCCATTTAGCTCCAGTTGACTGAGATGCGATTCTAACGATTTATGTTTTATATGCTTGCAGTTCCACCCAACTACTAGTGCGTCACAGCATCCATGTTATCAGTAGGTTATTCCAGCTCGACGTTGAGGTTTTAATTAATCTCGAGGGCTTCGTTCATTGATCGGTCGGCAACATGTTGTTTTGTCGATGTCAATTTGCTTACAGCCATAACACAATACAGTTAAAGGAAAAGCCATTTGTCAGCAGCTTCAACACGTGGAAGAAAAACTTCCACACACAATGTTTGATAGAGTGCTTTGTGTCAGATTTTGCTTTTTCGGCCGAAAATTTTTGTTTTTCGTCCGACACTTTGCATTTAGTCCGACCATTTTTGTCCGATTTTGCCTTTCGTCCGAAAATTTAGCTTTTTGTCCGACAATTTTGCTTTATGTCCGATATTTTTTACGTTTAGTCCGTCGATTTTTGATACTTTGACTGACAATTTTGCCTTTTTGTCCGATAAGTACACAAAACAGGTATAAAACTTACAAAACCATTGACACAATGCATGAGGCTTTTCTATGCGTGCCAACCCCTACACGGTGTGATGAAAAGTCATAGTCGGTGTTTGTTATTTCAGCAATATATTCTATTCTGCATCTACTGATATCTCATTCATCTCCATAAGTCAAGTGTCTGAGGTCTACTCCTTCCCCAAAAACCTTCACAGATTTGGCTTATATTTTTAGGGCTGCTTTTGTACATAAAAAGGAAATTGATCCAATCAAAAATAGTTAATACGGATGCTGTTTGTATTTGATCAAGAGAATTAGCCCTGGAAATATAAATGACGTCTGTCCCAGTCTTAGTGGCTCACTTAGTTGCTTCTTGTGTAGGGAAGCAGCCAAGGATATATCAGCCAAATCTGTCAAGGTTTTGTGGGTAAGGAAATATTGACCTCAGACACTTGACTTGGGAAGATGAATACAAATTGCAACAATGGTTGAACAAAACCTTCGTTATTGAGACAAACTACGCACGATAGGAAATGCATACACAGATCTTCTTTTAGAGTACGGATAAATGGATTAACACCTAGCATGGAATGAATGATTCCTATGAGGTTCAGGCTTAGTATTGTAACTTTGATGCCGATCTGTCATCCAACATGACCGCCTGAGGTGAACTTGATTTTACATTTGACCCGAAGGGAAAATTCATACAAAGATCTTCTAAAGAAAAGTTTGGATTTGAACAAAACATGGTTTGATTGTTAGCAATGAGGTGCTCTGTTGATCCGCCATCCAACATGGCCGGCAGCCTTAAAACTTAGTTTAACATTGAAACCTATGGGCAATGCATACAAAGATCATCTACAGAACCGCTGAATATATTTAAATTAAGCATGAATGCTTCTTATTAAGTGCTGATCAAGAAAACAGACAGTAGGGAAAATAGATAAATGTGGCTCCATATGACATAAAGGTTTCTTTGCATAGAAAATGAGACCCTTAAACATGGGAGTTTATTCAACTGAATGTATCTTCCATGGTGAGCGATACTGACTCTTGAGAGCCTCTTGTTTGATCTTATTGGTAAATTGTTCTCTGTCAGCTTTTACACATATTTCAGTTTATAGATTCCAAATGTTTTGATTTTATTTGTACTGAAGAGACATAAGTTGTCAAAATAAGCATATGCAGAAACTTAATTCACAGTGACTTCGGTATTTTGTTATTTATTACCACTGATCACTACTGGGTCAATGCCACTACTGGTGGACTGTAAGTCTCCGAAGGTATTCACCAACCCAGTACTGCGGTACTTTCAATATATAAATTTCAGAAAATTTTGTTAAAACCTAATAAGCAACGCCTCCTGTATAGCTCTGTTCTCTGCTGATTTTGGCATTCCTTTTTAGATCCTATTGGTAATGGTCACTACAGAAGTTTTACGGTCGTCACCACGATTTGACAGACCGCTAGATATCTTTGGGTAGATCCAAACTAAATTCAGAGTAACTTCGGTAAGGTTATTTTGTTTTTTTATTATCACTACTGATGTCAAACTATGTACAAAATTGTATATCATTCCTTCCATTTCATTCGTTTTGTGCAGGCACGTAGACTACTACAATTTGTTTCTCAGTAAACTAATACTACATAAGCTTTAGTTCATTGTCATTTTTTTGTCATCTTTGCATTTCATAGATATTTTCCCAAAACATGTGTTTCTTATAAATCAGTTTCGGTTTAATTGTATATTCATGACTTTGACAATAACCTTTTTGTTACATTATATTGAAGCCTTAGCTGATTTTTGGCTTTCCTATTTAGATTACATTGGTAATTTGTTCTCTGTCAGATTTTACACATGTTTCGGTATATTGATTTCCAGATGTTTGGATTTTATCTGCACTGAAGAGACATAAGTTGTCGAAATGCGCATATGCAGAAATCAAATTTACAACAACTTCGGTACTTTGTTATTTATTGAACAAAAACGCCTTTTAATTCATTTTAATGAATAGACTTTTATTAACCAACACCACACTAGCTTCAATTAGATCCTGTTTCACGTTTTTGTAAAGATATACAATAATATTGAAATTTAAATATATTATCATGTAAACCTGGAAAAATATTTGATATTGTTCCTCTTATTCTTATACAATTTATCTTAAGTGATTCCAAAGTGGATACACCCAATACACTTGGTAAAAATTGGTAATATCGTTATGTGTATTATTGTTTTAATAGGATTTGATTAGGAATTTTTGTTATTTCTTTTTAAAAAATTGCAATTTTTCTAAGACTTACTTAATTTCAAAATCAACATCAACTAACAATTTCTTCACGTGTTAGTTAAAATTGTTTCGAACAATGGTGAATGAAAGGATATGGAGTAAATGCACATGAGACAAAGTCTCTACAAATACATGGTTAAAAAAACAAGCAAAGGAACAACGCTTTTATTGTTAATATTCATCTTGAAATCACCATGAGGCCTTCAACAATGAGCTTTGCTCATACCTCATAGTACCGTATATCGGGTTATTTTCGCGTCGGCTTTTGTCCACGATTTTGGTGAAAAAACTGGGCAGTTAAATGTTCGCTAGGTTTATAATTCGCGTTTTTATACTTTATCCAATGCATTTGAATGGGAATAGAAATTTTCGCGCCCGTTTTGCACCGCGAACATAGCGAAAATTGAACACACGCGAAATAATCCCGATATACGGTAAGTTCAAGACGGCCCCTAGCACCGGTTTGAGCGGAATTCTTTGCTAATTGTCGAGCAACGCTACATCCATGTCCTTACTTGTCATGGGTGCGGGATTGTCAACAAACATTAATTAAACTGGCAAAGTGCTCTTACAATAACTGTCATCCTTGCCCGACAAAAGCACCAGTGTCTTAAGCTAGTGGACGATTACAACATATAGACAAACTCCAGTCGTAAATGGTGAATGAAAGGATATGGAGTAAATGCATATGAGACAAAGTCTCTACAAATACATGGTTAAAAAACAAGCAAAGGAACAACGCTTTTATTGTTGTTCTTCATCTTGAAGTCACCATGAGGCCTTCAGCAATGAGCTTTGCTCATACCTCATGGTAAGTTCAAGACTGCCCCTAGCACCGGTTTGAGCGGAATTCTTTTCTAATTGTCGAGCAACGCTACATCCATGTCTTTCCTGGTCATGGATGCGGGGTTGTCAACAACATTAATTAAACTGACATAGTGCCCTTACAATCACTGTCATCCTTTGCCCGAGAAAAGCACTAGTGTCTTAAGCTAGTGGACGATTACAACATATAGACAAACAAAAGAATTTATAGAGAAAACGAAGGTTAGTTCTAGTTTATCATGTTTTCCCTAAATTTTTAGAAGATATGCAATAAGTTTCATCATCAAGTCAAAATTAAACGATAGTGTACATTGGAATGTTGGTACCAATTATTCTCAAAATTTTGGGATTTTAATAAGAATTAGAGAATATCTTATATCATTATAATATAACATAATGGTTAAAGTTGCTGTCAGCATACAAAATAAACGAAAAAAATCTTTCTTTTCAAAATCTAGACAAAATAATCCGTTTTACTTACATTGCAATTAAGTTGAAAAGTCTGGTAAATGAAAAGACAGGCTTAAAAGAGTTATAGCTACTTTCACGTCAATTTATTTGCATCAGTATACCAATTTTGAAAATGTATTAAATTTTCTCAAAAATTTTTAACAGGTCATCTGTTAAATACACAATCATAACAAAAACAATTCAAATTCACACGTCTTATTCAATGCAATTCAAAAAATTCGATTGTGAATATATATGTTATAATTCCTTTAAAACACATTTTAGTAATACAAAACAAGAGAACTCAATAAATTGGACTTGTTTTGATATGATTTCAGCACTTGAATTTTTACTTAACAATATATTCATTCGTTTCGGTAACTCTATTTATCGCAAGGTCATAAGAATTCCTATGGGTACCAATTGTGCACCACTTTTAGCGGACCTCTTATTGTACTGCTACGAATCTCAGTTTATGACCATCATCAGCAAAGACACATCTAAACAAGTTTAACATCACTTTCCGATATTTGGAGATATTTTAACTTTAAATAATGACGACTTCAGTACGTATTATAGGGACATCTACCTAAAAAAACTTACTTTGAATAAAGCCAATTCTAATAATCATCATTGTTTTAGACATCAATTTTGATATAACGAATGGTAAATTAGATACTAAAATTTATGCAGTTTTATGCAAGCATGATTATATATGAAAAAAGCATAGTTTCAATGACTATTTTGATCTATTTTGACATTTTATATAACCAAAGTTAAACCGATCTATTATGTCATGTTATCAGTCCACAAATAATATGGCACCAAGGTTGCATTCTTTAAGGAGGGTATAAAAGTCAGTCTGTCTGAATGAAATGAAGCGTGATGATTTATGAAGTATGTTATATAAATCCGAACTTATCGTGTATTAAGGATATGTTCGAATTAATTTGTTTTTCGAATTAGAGTAAAGCCAAAATGATTTTTAATCTTCTTCAGAATAAATACTTCTGAATCTGAGCAGGAAATGATTTTAGGGATTTTCTTTCATGTTTAATTTGATAAAATATAAGAATTACCTTATTTTTTTAGAAAACGTATTTCTAATACAGTTAAAACATTTCCTAATTTCTAAGTGTTTGGAAAGGAGTATCTTGCTCATGCTCAGCTCTGTCCTTAAATGATTTTGGTATTCTTTCATGTCTTTCACCTTATTTGTTCGCAATCAGATCTTAGACGTGTCTTGATTTTTCGGTCTTCGAAATGATTGATTATTATCTGCACTGATGAGATAGTAATAATCGAAGTTACAATCTGCAAAAAAGCAAATTCAATACAATCTGCTGTCAACTTTCGGAATATCAACAATTTAATATATTAGCTTACGAGTGTTTTAAATGTACCGTTACATTCACCATGTTGCAACTGTTATGTAGAGTTTGATTCATCCGTTGCTCTTCAAAAACACTTTTCATTAATTTTAGCCATATACTTATTTTATATGTAAATTGTCTTGTGACCCCCAATATGCAATAAAATAATTTTCTTGGTGAGAAACGATGAGAGTACAGGGAACCAGCCCTTGGCAGTTAGACATGATATTCTTTGGTAACTGGGTCACTTGCCGAAGTCTCCTCCTGAATTATATAACAAAGATAACGGGTAACATCTGCAATGGCTGAAAATTTCAATTACATGCTACAATCTGCCATGGAATTACACAGGAAAAACACAAATAAGACATAAGACAAACGTGAACCACGATAGGAACCTGGGATAGTCGGACCTGGTATCGGCACTATCAATAGCCAGCGTAGGTTTAAACCGGTTTATCAGTACCCAACTTCTCCTTTTTCTGCCCCGTTTCCCTATAGTATAATACACATACGAATAAAACCCAATACAGGTAGACTACTAACGGCATGACCAAAATCTTGAAAGGAGAGAAAATGGCAATACGTAATTTTGAAAGATACGGGGTTAAAGGGTGCTCGCCACTTATCTGTCGGCTAGAACTTTGCGTTTAGTCTGTCGCTTTTTGTCCGATTTTGCCTTTCGTCCGAAAATTTAGCTTTTTGTCCGACAATTTTGCTTTATGTCCGATATTTTTTCGTTTAATCCGCCGATTTTTGATACTTTGACTGACGATTTTTCCTTTTTGTCCGATGAGTACACAAATCAGGTACAAAACTTAGAAAACCATTGACACAATGCATGAGGCTTTTCCATGCGTGGCAACCCCTACACGGTGTGGTGAAAAGTCATAGTCGGTGTTTGTCATTTCAGCAATATATTCTGCGTCTACTGATATCTCATTCATCTTCATAAGTCAAGTGTCTGAGGTCTATGTCTATTCCTTCCGCTCAAAATCTTGACAGATTTGGCTTATATTTTCTGGGCTGCTTTTCTGCATAAGAAGGAAAATGATGGGACAATAAAATAGATGAAAATTAGTTAAGACAGATGCTGTTTGTATTTGATCAAGAGAATTAGCCAGTCTTAGTGGCTCACTTAGTTGCTTCTTGTGTAGGGAAGCAGCCAAGAATATATAAGCCAAAAGGACATATGGACCTCAGACAATGAATAACAATTGCAACAATGGTTGAACAAAACCTTCGTTTTTGAGACAAACTACGCACGATGGGAAATGCATACACAGGTCTTCTTTTAGAGTACGGATAAACGGATTAACACTAAGCATGGAATGAACGATTCCTATGAGGTTCAGACTTAGCATTGTTACTTTGATGCCGATCTGTCATCCAACATGACCACCTAAGGTGAACTTGATTTTAAATTTGACCCTAAGGGAAAATTCATACAAAGATCTTCTAGGGAAAGGCAGTTTCGATTTGAACAAAACAGGGTTTGATTGATAGCAATGACGTGCTCTGTTGATCCGCCATCCAACATGACCGCCAGCCTCAAAACTTAGTTTAACATTGAAACCTATGGGAAATGCATACAAAGATCATCTTCTAGTGAACCACTGAATATATTTAAATATAGATTGAATGCTTCTTATTAAGTGCTGATCAAGATAACAGACAATAGGGAAAATAGACAAATGTGGCACCATATGACATAAAGGTTTCTTTGCATAGAAAATGAGACCCTTTAACATGGGAGTTTATTCAACTGAATGTATCTGCCATGGTGAGCCATACTGACTCTTGAATGCCTCTTGTTTGATCCTATTGGTAATTTGTTCTCTGTCAGCCTTTACACATATTTCAGTTTA
Organism: Modiolus philippinarum; assembly: GCA_002080025.1. Lineage (NCBI taxonomy): Eukaryota > Metazoa > Mollusca > Bivalvia > Mytilida > Modiolidae > Modiolus > Modiolus philippinarum. The sequence continues at coordinate 17,956 of MJUU01071956.1, forward strand.
TAGATTCCAAATGTTTTGATTTTATTTGTACTGAAGAGACATAAGTTGTCAAAATAAGCATATGCAGAAACTTAATTCACAGTGACTTCGGTATTTTGTTATTTATTACTACTGATCACTACTGGGTCGATGCCACCACTGGTGGACTGTTAGTCCCCGAAGGTATTCACCAACCCAGTACTTCGGTGCTTTCAATATATAAATTTCAGAAATTTTTGTTAAAACCTAAGAAGCAACGCCTCCTGTATAGGTCTGTTCTCGGCTGATTTAGATCATAATGGTAATGGTCACTACAGAAGTCTTACGGTTGTCACCACGATTTGACAGAGCGCTAAATATCTTTAGGTAGATCCAAACTAAATTCAGAGTAACTTCGGTAACATTAATTTGTTTTCTTTATTATCACTACTGATGTCAAATTGATATTTTCACATTTTTATATGCACAAAATAATAAATCATTTCCTTTCTTTTCATTCGTTTTGTGGAGGTATGTAGAGTACTACAATTTGTTTCTCAGTAAACCTATCCATTAACAGTAATACCAAATAAGCTTTTTTAGTTCATTGTCATCTTCGGTCATTTTCATAAAGATTTTCCGAAAACATGTGTTTCTTTTAACTCAGTTACGGTTTGATTTAATATTTATGACTTTGACAATAACTTTTTTGTTACATTGTATTGAACAAAAACGCTTTTTAATTCATTTTAATGAATAGCCTTTTATTAACCAACACCACACTAGCTTCAATTAGATCCTGTTTCACGTTTTTGTTACGTTATACAGTAAGTTTAAAATATTGAAATTTAAATATATTATCATGCTAACCGGGAAAAATATTGGATATTGCCCCTCTTATTCTTATACAATTTATCTAAAGTGATTCCAAATTGCATACACTCGGTAAAAATTGGTGATATCGTTGTTATGTGTATTATTGTTTTAATTGGATTTTATGATAAATTTTTGTTATTTCTTTTAACAAAAAAAGTCCTCAACATTCGCATGCACTATTCTAACACTTACGTCTTTTAACTTAAACAATTTCTTCACATGTTAGTCATTGATTTTATATTTAAATTTTTTTCGAACAAGAATTAGAGACAACGTAGGTAAGTTCTAGTTTGTGATGTTTTCCTTAATTACTAGAAGATATACAATAGGTTTTATCATCAAGAACAAATGAAACGATAATGTACATAGGAATGTTGGTACCAATTATTCCCAAATGTTTTGGGATTTGAATAAAAATTAGAGAAACACCGATATGACATTATAATATACTATAATGTTTAAAGTTGTTGTCAGCATACACAATTTAAAAAAAAGTTCCATTTTATTTTTCAAACTCTAGATAAAATAATCTATTTTACTGACATTGCACTAGATTGAAGATTCTGGTTAATGACCAGTCCTTTTTTCAGCAGACTGGTTTGAAAGAGTAAAAGCCGCTTTATCGAAAATTTGCTTCCATCAAAAACTTTGCGAATGCATTACATCTTCTCAAAAATATCTAACAGGCAATCTGTTATATAGACAGTCATATAAAACAATTCAAATGCATTTTCAAACTTGCAATATCTAAAATTAAGAAAACTTTAAAAACTAAGGAGTATCTCCCGCCTGCATAGCTCTGTCTTCAGCTTATTTTGGCTTTCCTTTTTAGATTCTATTTGTTATTTGTTCTCTATCAGCTTTTACACATATCTTGGTTTAAGAATTTCAAATGTTTTCATTTGATCTTCACTTTAAAGAGACATAATTTGTCGAAATGCGCAGTAACTTCGGTATTTTATTATTTATTACCATTTGGTCGATGTGACTGCTGGTGGACTATTAGTCCCCGAGGGTATTCACCAACCCAGTAGCCAGTACTTCGGTGCTGCCCGAAAACCGATTTTATTTGAAAATTTGCAATATCTAAAATAAAGAAAACGTTAAAATCTAAGGAGAATCTCCCTCCTGCATAGCTCTGTCCTTAGCTTCTATTCGCTTTCTTTTTTAGATTCTGTTTGTTATTTGTTCTCTATCAGCTTTTATACATATTTTTGTTTAAAGATTTTGATTGTTGAATGCTTTGATTTGATCTGCACTAAAGAGACACAATTTGTCGAAATGCTCATATGCAGAAACTAAATTCACAGTATCTTCGAGCAGTACAATCTGTCAAAACTTAGATATGAAAAAGAAAGGAAATGGGGTAAATGTCAAGGAGACAACATACCATCTCAGGTTAAAACGACCCAAAATAAAGCATCTAGGGACACCGTATGGATACCACAAAAAACTATTTACTGTCAGAAAACATACAGGTGTGGCATATACTTATCTTATTCATAGGAAGAACATGTACCAGAAACCAATTTACATGATTTACGACAAAATTTGACATACTTCGAAAAATTATGAAAATAGTCCAACATACACAAAAAGTTCACGGCTAAATGGCCATAATTCTTTTGAGCTCAAATATCTTGTTTCTAATAGAAAGAGAAACCATGTGAAAGAAGTAGCCCCTCCCCTTGGCTCAATTATTAAGGGAATCTCTTGTTTAGAATGCGTCTTATACTTGACTTTTTCTTTTCTTTCGGCAACACAGACTACTGTTGATACCAAACTGACAACTGAATCCCTTCAAACATTACAGATGCAGTACCATTTTGTCCCAAATTCAATCCAACAGTGTCAAATTTTATGGTAAAACTGGGTAAATCGCTTAAATTTTCCGAAAACAGATTTAACAAAAAATGTATTTGTATTTTCACTTTCGGTTTTCGATTGTAATCGCAGCTTTATGTAATCAAGATCATATATGAATGCAGCAAAGTTTGAATGACTATTTTGACAATTTATATATCCAAAGGTAAATCGATCTACTATGTCATGTTATCAGTCCACAAACAATATGGCAACAAGGGTATAAAAGTCAGTTTGTCTGAATAAAATGAAGCGTTATGTTTTATAAAGTATTTTATATAAATTCACAATTATCGTGTATTAAGGATATATTCGAATTAGTTTTTTCGAGATAGAGTAATTCAATATTTGGAAAGCCAAAATAATTTTTAGTCTTCTTCAGGATAAATACTCCTGAATCTGAACAGGTAACAACGGCAGTAGAATATCGAAGGAACAAAGGAGTAGTATTTACAAAAATCGAAGTCCAAAGACATGGCAAAAACGAGAACACAGAAAACAATGACGTTAGACAGCTACAAAGCACAGAAATGAAAAACACAACATTCAAAACCAAGACACTCAGAAATAATGCCAGAGCTTTTCTTTCATGTTTTAATTCGACAAAATATAAAAATTACCTTATTTTTCAGAAAACACATTTCTAATACAATCAAGACATTTTCTGAGCACCTGATGTTACTCCCGGTTTCATGGCAGTTCACACTATGAGTGCCTTAGTTCTTAATGTCGTCCTTATGGCTGTCTCACGTACTTGTTTTGTCTTTTTTTTTCTCTGTTGTCGTTTATGCCCTGTCTTTGGATTTTGATTTTTGTAATCATCACTTCCCTTATTCCTTCGGTATTCTACTGCTGTTGTTTCTAATTGTTTGGAAAGGAGTAGCTTATTCATGCTCAGCTCTGTCCTTAGATGATTTTGGTATTCTTTCAAGTCCTTCACATTATTTGTTCGCAATCTGATCTTAGATGTGTTTTGATTTTTTGGGTGTTCCAAATGTTTGATTCTTATCTGCATTGAAGAGACAGTAGTTGTCGAAATGACAATCTGCAAAAGGGCAATGTCATTACAATCTGCTGACAACTTTCTGAGTGGTATCAAATTAATATTAGCTTACTAGTATTTTAAATTTACTGTAACACTCATCATGTTATAACTGTTATGTAGAGTTTGTACTTTAAAAACGCTTCTCACTAATTTTAGCCATATACTTATTTTATATGTAAATTATCTTTTGACCCCCATGTCGGTTTAGTTTTGATTTACATGCAATAAAATAACTTTCTTGGTTAGAAACGATGAGATTATACGGAACCAGCCCTTGGCAGTTCTTGACATATTATTCCTTGGTAACTGGGTCATTTACCTTAGTCTCCTCTGATAAATTGTGGATGACATACCCGAATCAAATAATAATGATAACGGGTAACATCTACAATGGCTGATAATTAAAATTACATGCCATAGTTTGCCAGGGAAGTGCACTGAAAAACACAAATTAAACAAAAGGCAAGCGCAAACAACGGTGGGAAGGCGAGACAGTCGGACTTGATACTAGGACTAACAAAAGCTAGCGGTAGGGTTAATCCGGTTTATGGGTCCCAAACCCCTTTTCTCTGTCCCGTTTCCTTATAGTATACTAAGGATATGGATAAACCCCAATTCAGGTAGAATACTAACTCCATGACCACAATCTTGAAAGGGAAAGAATAGAACAGAACGTAATTTTGAAAAACAGGTCAATGGGTGTTCGCCGCTTATCTTTCGGAGCTGAGGGAACCTAGTCTGCTGGTAAAACATGAGCGCGCTTTGGAAGAAACTTATCGAAGGGTTTGGTAAATAATTCTCATATCGGCAGTATCAGTAAGCCAGTTTGTGTGCAAAATCTCCATGTCACAAGATCCCAAAGCTAAATTTTACCGATTCATGCAGAAATTCAGCAGAATATCCAGTCGAAATACCCTATTACGCAAAGAATATTAGTATCGTTCAAGTTTTTCTGGATTTATTTTACCAGTTTCTTAACAACGTTTCTAACGACATTTCCGCAACAACAAGGATGAAAAATGTCCTTAGCATAAAACTGTTTGTGAGTAACGCCATATTTTAATATCAAATGTTCATATCTTCTATAAAACGTCTTAAATGTATTCAACAATTTATGAAATCTGGAACCCTGTTGTTAAAGTTTGTCATTGATAGTAAGTCAAAGTGGTCAATAGTAGAATCTTACTAGTAGATTTATGTACATCCCGTAGGATTGAGCTAGAGGAACGTCACCATAAAGAAAAGGGAAATTAGTTATAGTAAAATCAAAATCATCCCTTTTATCATACATTTTTACTTTTTGTTTTACCAGGGTGAATGATAATAGTAAAATCCAGAAAGGGGCACTATTTGAAATCATTTTAGCTTCATTTAGGTTCAGTTTTTGTGGGTTAATGTTGTCTACATAGTAAAAAAACTGGGGATTCTCAGTAGGAAGAATCATTTCTTTTTTGTTACAACAATTGAACTACAGACCAGAAAATTTAAAAGACCATTTAATAAGTTGTCCCAAATTATGTGGAAGGGTCATATAAATTCCTTTAAACTGTAGAAAAATCATAACTGTCTATAATTGAGACTTGTCTGTGTATTGATTGTATTTTACTTTAATAGATTTTTTAGACTTCTAAGGTAGTTTACACGAGAGTATTCTAGTGCCGTTGTTTTCTTCGATAAGTTTTTTTCACTCTATCTTATAACAATAACTAATAATACTTGATAACTACATGTAAAATGGATAACAGGAAACATCTTCAATGGCTGAAAATTACAATTACATGCAACAATCTGCCAGGGATCTACACAGGAATAATACACAAATAATACAAAAGACAAACGCAAACAACTATAGGAACTCGGGACATCCGGACTTGGTACCGGGACTACCAAAGGCCAGCGGTAGATTTAAACCGGTTTATGGGTACCCAACTTCTCCTTAACTGTCCCGTTTCCCTAAAGTATAATACAAATACGAATAAAACCCAATACAGGTAGACTATAACTCCATGACCACAATCTTGAAAGGAAAGAAAATGACAATACGTAATTTTGAAAGATGGGGCAAAGGGTGTTCACCTGCTATCTGCTAAATTTATGTGCGTTGAAACTTATCGAGTGTAATTTACAGATGGGTAAGCGCCAAAGGCGACTCATCAATAAAACTTGGTCTTCGTTACAACGAGGTCTTTAAACACCAACCTGACGATTTTATTTCTCAGATTTTGAATTTAAGCTATTATTGAAAAGGGCAATTTCTGCTGCCGTATAGTTTAGGAAGCTTTGGTCTTTATCTTTTGAGATGTTCTGTCCAATTAATGCTGATGATGACTGATTTTACTTTTTTACTTCTATCGAAAGAGCTTGTTAAGTTACTGTAAATTTAGTTTTCTGCTGATGGTTATTTTGAAAACTTATGTCTCTTCAGTGCAGATCAAATCAAACTAGGTGGAAAATAATAAATAAAAAAATACATGAAAGTTGACAGAGAGTAAATAACCAAAAGGATCTAAATGAAAAGCCAAAATCAATTAAGGAAAGAACTTTGCACAAAGGAAATACTCCTTAGTAATAAACGAAGAATCTAGATATTGCAAGTTTCTAAGAGGTGGTGATAAATAACTAGATACGGAAGTTACTGTAAATTTAGTTTTTGCAGATAGTCATTACGACAACTTATGTCTTCTGTGCAAATCAAATTAAAACATTTGGAAAACGTTATAACCAATATTAAAACCAATTTAGTTGAAATAAACTTAATTTTTGGAATTAACGAACTGTTAAATTTAAAATTGCATATACTATCTACGGTGTTTATTCATTTTTTGCTCTCCCTTGGGACAAATCCCATCCCTGAAAATTCAGAATTAAAAAAAATGATATTAACTTATTTTCCGAAAATCAAACAATTACTGTAACCTAAAGAGTGATATCACTTTTAACGTAGGCTTTCAGTCGTGAAAGAAATGGCTTGACCAATATTTTTATATATGAAAAAGAAAGGAAATGGGGTAAAACAAAGCATCTAGGGGTCACCGTACGGTCTTACGTGAAATGAATGGTGAAAATGCTTCTATTGGCGAAAATAAGTATCAATTTACAACAATATTATTTTCCGAAAATGTTAGTTTAGTATTAGTACTTTGTTCTTTTCTTTTATCTAATGTATCAAAATATGTCAGATAAAATTGTGGTAAAACAGCCAGTACATCGTAACTAACTGGTGTGGAGTATGACGTATTATTCAGTAAAGTAAGTATATGCTATTTTTCAATTTTACTTAACAGAGGAACATTTTGCAGCTATTATCTTTAGAGTTCAATAAAATAGAAAAAAGAAGGGAAACGGGGAATGAGTCAAAGAGACAACGACCCAAAGGGGAGTAATAACAACTCAAAGCCACCATAAGATCTTCAATGAACGGTGAGAAAACCCCACACCCAACGGCAGGTCGGAGTCGGCCCCTGAATAAAGAGTAATCAAGTTCTGCGAAATAAACATCATCCTAGACTCCTATAGACATAAAGTAAACTAACTAGAAAAAAGACAAGACACACAAAGGCTTAATAAATTTCCTGGCTTAGGACAGGCGCAAACCTGCTGCGGCGGGGTTAAACAAAGGCTGTAAGTCCCCAATGGCACAACCAGGCCGGCTATCAATCGGACCGAAACCTACTATCTTGATAAATTGTAGAAAATAGACAACCTCTTGTTTTCTTACCCTTTCGGTTATATGTTCTTTCATCATTCTTTAATTGTCTAGTTTTACATTATTATTTCATTTGAATTACAAGTAAAAGTACATTTTTGAAGTTGTTTTAAATTAAAATGACAAAAATGCAGTTTCACACCTTCCGTAATTTGTTGCGATAATTGGGCTTTTTTAAATGTTAATATTTATGTTGGAAAAACTGAAAAGTAGTTTTGTTGCCGATTTTTCATCTTTACACCAGCAATGTTACAAATGCTTGTGCTTATATGCTCTAACAAAGTAAGTGAGAACCGAACCGTCACACGTACCCAATAAAAAACAATGGATGAGATCAGGTGTACCGGTAGAGTAAGCATCTCCTGCTTCTTATAAGACACCCATCGTGTTGAACATGTCAACTTCGGTAGTAAAGTCAAATCCGGTAGAGGGAAAACAATCTTTAGGTGTAAAGGGAAAATCGTTTAATTAGGTTATTATGTTAACCCATTTGGGAACGACTAGGAATTTTCAAATGATTCTTTGAATGATAAGTATGTTCATTATTCAAACAGCAACTTAATTCATTGAACTGTTTCCTGGGCTGAGGGAGACAGTTTTGTGAGAGGGCCAAACAAAACCGTTGTTGTTTAAGGACCCATTCTAAAACCGTTTTGATATACCTTTTCATATTTATTGTGTACTTGTTTTTAATCAATGCTTTTTGCATATCAACCAGTACTACTTTTTTGGCATTGCGCACATCTGTTGCACTCAATAGGTTCCATTTCACACTCAGACACAAAACCTTGACCGGTCGCCATTTGGCATACAAGATCAGTGACAGGCAATCCTGGATACGCAACAAATTATTAAGGCAAAAGGTCAATAGATTGGATGAAGAAAATATAGAGAAATACATAGTAAAGATATTACTAAAAAGTATATTGTGATTATAGTTAAATACAATAAGGTGTTAATTTATTTTTGAGGATTGAATTCTGAGTTAAATAAACAGCTCAATATTCTATATTTAAATCATCAAATACACTACATGGTTAGTAAAGTGAAGACAACAGCATAACAGATAAACAATGATTTATAGTTTATACTGATAAAACATATCATTTTAGAAAGTTAAATTTTCTGTTATCATGATATGCGTTTTGCTATCAGTGACGCAATGTACTTTATCATTGTTTCAGCTTTAAAGACCTGTTATTACATGTGTACTGACTACAGTACAGTGGACATTTTTATCTAACGCTTCTTGTACACTCTCTCTTTCGCTCCGTATAAAATATTGACATTCGCACAAAGCCCGCTTGCATCGTCTAAGGGGCCCGACAAACCTGAACAACTTATTGAAACCTCTTGATAAGCATTTTATGTGCTAATACGAGCCCTTAACAATCAATTGTATATTCGTCTGAAGTAAGAGGCAAACAGAGGGCCAGTAGTGAGAAATGATTAACGGATACGCCATTCCTCTGCGGAACTTGTTTGCTAATGTGAGATTGACAAGCAAAGTTAACACATTGCAAACTTCCCTGTTTGGAATGAACAATATTGTGAATTCAGATACTGCATATAGCTATTTCGGCAACTGATGTTTCGTCAGTGCAGTTCTTATCGAAACAACAGGAAAGTAACGATTAATTTTGTTTTTCCGTGTACTCAGGTGAAATGACAATAGTTTACCAAATGCAGTTAGTCCAGGTATTGAAACTACAATATTGTTCATTCCAAATATGGAAGTTTGCGATGTTTTATTGCGATATATGGAGATAAATCCCCTGTATTGTTAGGTGATTGACCAAAATTTCCCCTTTGTTGGAAGATGAAGTGCAGCTTTATACATGTATCTAAACAATACCTATTGTATAAGTGTGAATCTGCCTTAGGGCATTCTATTGTCAATCGACTCTTGATTAAATTATAAGGAAAAAAATTCTTTCCTTGGTCAAGAATTTTGTTGTAACTTATTCTTTTGTCATTAAATTATTGCCCAATAATGACTTAAATACGGTGGTACATTTAGGACACACAAAATCTTGTTTTTTCATAATATTATGTCGAGCCCTCGACTTATTATCTCGAGTGCTCGACTTATTATCTCGAGCTCTCGATTTATTATGTCGAGCGCTCGACTTATTATGTCGAGCTCTCGACATATTATGTCGAGCGCTCGACTTATTATGTCCATACATTTTAAAAATATTTCCAAAAAGGTGGTTTTAAACTGTACCCTCCATTGCTTTATTCTTGCTTTTTTGATTAAAGTGATGAATACCCCATTTTAATCTAGTTTTGCTTTGTGTTCATTTGCATTATACTGAATGGTCAATTTATTGTTTGAAAGTATTATAATACTTGCTTTTGAGTTAATGACAACTTTTTATTTTACTGATAATTGCTTTACAGTCTAAATGGAATGCCTAAAGCACATTTAAGCTATTGACCCTAACATGTAAAATAAAAAAGACAGCTGAAATCCTGTTATCTGATTTGTCAAGAGCACTTTACTATGTTCTAATTAGATGTAAAGTTCCAGTTCATCTTTCAACAAAGGAGAATTTTTTGTCCATCTCCTTACAATACTTGAGTATTTATCTTCATGTATTGCAATATATTTGCTTGTCAATCTTACATTAGCATACAAGTTCCGCAGATGAATTCAATTCTCACTACTGGCACTCTATTTGCCCATTACTTTAGACGAGTATATACTTGATTTTAAGATCTCTGTCACAATGGATAAAAAATAGAATGCAAAAGTTCTTCAATAAAACAAACACAATAATTACTTAATGAGAGAGAATCATTACGTAATAGCTCATGGGATAGCACGGACATTATCAAAGTGTCGGTCATCATCAACGGCCGTCAAGTTAGTTACTTTTTCCCTATTCCCTATTTGCTATTTACTTATTCCCTATTCCGTTTTAGTAATTAACTTATTCCCTATTCATCATTTACTTATTCCCTATTCCTATTCGCCATTTACTAATTCCCTTTACCCTATTCATCATTTAGTTATTCCCTATTTGCAACTTAGCTATTCCCTATTCGTCATTTACTTATTCTCAATTCCCTATTCGTCATTTACTGATCATCCTTTAATTGATTGATTCTATTGATTAATTGATTGATTGGTTTGTACGTTGATTGATTGATTGGCGGTTAATACCAATTTTAGCAATATTTAAGAAAGATCTGGTGAACTGATGAAATTATGATAATTTGGTAAAACTATGTATAAATAAAACCTAAAAGGCCCTCTGCTTGTAGAGAGAACACCATATTATGCACTGTAGGTATATATTTGCATTCGTATTTGAAAAATTCTGTAGAATCAGAGGCTGAAAGCTGGGAAATAACTAACATTTCATGTAACAGCCACGTCTTAATATCTAAACTATTGTATAACTTATCTATCCAAAAGAGCTCGAAATTAAGGATACTACAGATACTTCTACATCGGCCTTGTTCCTTAACCTTCATCGTGAAATTGACAACAGATGTACTCTACAAACTAAAATAAAAGGGACAACAGGAAACACCTACAATGGCCGAAAACTATAATCACATGCCACAATCTGCCAGGGAACCACACAGGAAAAACACAAATAAGGCAAAAGACAAACAACGATAGGAACTCGGGACAGTCGGGCTTGGTACCGGCACTAGCAAAAGCCAGTGGTAGGGTTAAACCGGTTTATGGGTACCCAGACCTCCCGTTTATCGGTCCCGTTTCCCTATGGTATAGTAAACATACGAATAAAACCCAATACACGTAGACTACTAATTCGACCACAATCTTGAAAGGAAAGAATATGACAATACGTAATTTTGAAAGATGGGTCAAGGGGTGCTCGCCGCTAATCTGCCGGCTAGCTAAAGGAGCCTAGTCTGCTGGTAAAACACTGTCGCACTACGGAATAAAAATCAAACTCAAAACTTCCCGCAGGATTTAGTCAAGAATCATCATATATTTCAGTAGACATCGGCAGTATCAGTGAGAACCAGTATGTATGTAAAATTTTCAGGTCACTAGATCTCAAAGCTAATTTAACGAATGCAAGCAGAGTATCTTGTCAATATCCCCTATTAGAGATGTTTCACATTTTGACGAAAGAGAACCTAAACGTACGGGGACTAGTTATTGCACAAAAATTAAAAAAAAGGCGAAAGTAAATTGAAAAATGTAAACACTTCCAATTACAATGTTGTGAATCTTTAACTAAATAATTATATAGGCAAAGTAGTTGAAAAATCTTCGTTCTGAGCCATATTTCCTTCTTAAATCCACACTAGTCATTCGGCTAATCGGGTGAAATGTCCGTTGATTTTGTTTAATATGTGGTTACATCGGCGAAGGGTCCGTTGACTGGAGTAGGCTACGGGTCAGTTGAGAGTAAATTTCAATTTATGTCTTGAAATTTTTTGATAAATTCTCTTTTAAGTCTACAAATAATCGTTATCTCATAATATGCGTTTGCCTACCAGTGCGACTATCATTACGCTAGCGTACACTGTCACTGTTTTTAACATACATTTCAAAACATTGTCAGAAAACTAAAAGGCGATGATGTACCCTAGTACAATTTTGACAACAAATTCTACAAATATCAATCAGAAAAAGATATTTGTTCGGAAAAAAAGTTTATTTTTGTACTAGACATAAGATCTAATGTAGAATAGCTTAACTGTATGCACTCAGGTATTCTTTGTTCATTTTAAAGGGTTGAAAATGGTTATTACAAATTTTTTGTCCGTTAATGAGTTGGTTACAAAATAAAAGACTGTTGATGAGTTTGTAGCCGGCAATGCTTTACTGTTCAAAAAGTGAAATGGTCTTTTGCATATCTTTCCGGTTTTCGAAACAAAGAGAGGCCGAGTGTGTGATATTGGTCGAGGACTGATAACGGCAGGACGATCTGTGAAAACGCATTGTACAAAAATTTACGATTGATAACAGACTGTCATTGGCCCAATACTCGGGCTTGTTAACTGTTACTATAGAGTAGGAAGGTCGTCATTTGTTATTACTTTCGTTTGTTTCAAAGTTATACATACAATTAATATGTTTCCAAGGTTTGTGATTAATAAGTATTCTAAACCGTACGTGCTCATAAACTTGATAACGATATTGTACTCGATATCAAGATAATTTTAAGTTTTACCCTAGACTGTAATTGCATCAACATACCCTACATAATACTGTTATACGGCGTATTTACTTCCTGACTAGAGAAGATATTTCAAAGCATTATCCCTTCACGATTTGCCTTTCAGAGAATTGTTGAAAGTACACGGTAAGTACAAAAAAAGTTTATGGAATAAGTAACTATTCAAATATTAACCAATGAACGTATATAATCGATGATTAGATCATAATGCATTTCAATTACAAAATATATACTAGTATCTGCCATATTCATAACCTTTTATTGTTAAAGTAGATCTATAATGCCAGTTTAGGGTTGGCCAATAACTGCTTAATCTTAGCAGTTAAGATTTTTTTATTTGATATTTGACTGAAGTGGTGGTCCAACTGTCAGCCAAAAATATTGTCAGCCGAGTGAACTAAAATAAATATTGAAGATTAGAAAAATCTAGGAGGAATCAAAAACTTTGTAGATTTTTTATGACTTTTTATATAGAAAAAAATCAGAAAATCATTTGTAAACATTAAGAATGTTATACTATATAGGTCATTAGGGCATTTAGTATTATGTTCCAAAAAATCTACAGCTTGAGAATATGAAAATAGCTAAAATGAAAGCCTTTATTTGTTACTGCGAAGATATGGTAATACAAGGAAATCATATTGTGGCACAGAGTGAACTTCGAGTAATTCAGGAAATAGATTACTTGACATTGTTGAAAAGAAATATAGTTAGAAATTTTGAATGTAAGTAAATACCTTATACTTATTCTCTGCTGGGGTGAAATATCCCGGCACTGCATTTGGTTTTTCGAAGGATATAAGACCATATCCATGTGGTGGCCTAAAACGACTTTGAAACAAAACTACGGCACTTCTATCAGAATAAAATTGTTAATCGGGCTACACAGCGGACTGGAGCCAAACTTGTGGCAGTAGTCATTGGCTGGTTTATTTTTTAAAAATTCGTGAATAAAGTCCGTATATATATAGTTCAAACAAGAAAGCTCCAGCAGTTTAACATTGGACGTTATAAGAAAACGTATACAAAGATCTTTTCTCATGATACTACATAGTCAATTACAACAGACTTTTTTTTTAAAAATGTCACACATTGAACTCTATCGGAAATAATTCATGGGTCTTTTCTGAAGCCACAAAACCAACTGGAACCAAACTTGGTCACCATAATCTTCGAATTGTCACTTTTCAAAATGTGTCCAACAAGTCTACACCTCATCCATATGGCAGCAAGTTTTTTTTACACTGGATCTTACGAAAATAAACAAACATTTCTTCGTTAGCAACCTGGCCAAAAGGAACAAAACCAGGTGATTTAGTCCTTAGTTGGCCTTTAAAATGTGTCTTTCAAGTCGTCACCTCATCTTAGATGGCAGCGAACGGAAAAGATTAACGCTGGACTCTATTCAAATAGCTAACACAACGATCTTCTCCAGTGAAACTGCATGAATAATTGGAAGCGAACTTGTTGAAAACGGGCTTTTGTTATCCCGTATTTTTTTAGTTTTTAATTTAGATAGAAACCAGGGATCTCCTCTGAGACTACTCTGAGGAACCAATCTTCTAAAATCAGAAAATGAATATATCATGCAGAACTCGATATTGGAAACCAGATTTCCTGAAAGTTAAAATGCAATCTATAAAAGACTCATTTTCGACTCTGTGGACTTCTAACTTAAGAAATATGATATTTCAAGTAAGTTTTCAAGTAAATGGTGTACAAAATGATTACATATACCTGGAATAGGTAAATAATCATTAAATACTCGGTTAAAATTAAATACAGAAGTTACTGAAAATAACAAAATACCGACGTTACTGTTAAATGTAGCTACTGCAGATGAACATTTCGACACCTTATTTTTTTCAGCGCAGATCAAATCTAAATATTTTGGAAGACCATTAACCAAAAGATGCTTTACAACTAAAAAAAAAGCTTTTTAATATTCTAAAATTTATCTGGAAGCTGACTCACAAATTCAAATGCAGATCAAGAAACCAACAGACGACCCTGGAGATTTTCAAATCGAAATTTTACTTTTCGGGAATCATGACTACGATGACAAGACAAACTCAGCTATATTTTCAAAAGGCTCGATCATATATCAATCAAACTAAACGAATTTAAGGTACAAGTCAGTTCTAGATCTCAGTCACACTCTTCTTTTGTCTTTCTTTTCTCGTCTTGAGCTATTCTTTCAAAACATTGTTTCAAAAAATGTTAATTATCATGTTAATTTTTATTTGCCTTCCTATCGTTTTAATATATGTTGCACTAAGTTGGTACATGTATAACTTGTGTCCAATCGTTTTGTTTCTTTGTAATAAAATATTATTAAACAAAAAAAAAAAAAAATAAAATAAAATAAAAAAAAATAAAAACAAAAACAACGGATAATAACCCTTATGCTTCGACTCCGCTTCTGCAAATGACATTACAACTTTTAGATTTACTCTCAACTGACCTAGTTAACGGACTGAGTTTCCAGGGTCTTTTGATTAACTGAGTTTTCGATAATATTTGATTATCTTCATAAATACAAATCAGTGCTTTATGTTGTTAAGGTAGTGTGTGCTACTTATTCATATGTTTCATAGGATATTGCTGCGGTCAAGCAAGTGGCAAAACTTTCAACTCCCACGCTCTCAACCTTTCACGGACTAACCGTCGTACAAAGACAACATTGTATACATTTGTCAGGTTTTCACGTCTGATATATCTACAATGTAGACATTTGACATCGATGAATCTAACACATTGTGTAAGCTTGTGGTGTTAATCTTGACTTCATTACATTAAAAGTTTTGCCACTTCCTTGACCGCGGCAATAATAATAATTGTGTGCTTCCTGTGGCACTTTTCTCATAAAACACTAAAAACTGAAGTTTGTTTACATCTGTAAAGTTCAAAATATAGTGGTGAGTAACACGCCTTTCTGAAATACGTGTAAATGGTGCAATGTCCACAAAAAATGTTATCACAACAATATTTACACATTATTTTTACATTGGTAGACACATTCATTAGTTTCCTATAAATTGCATGCATTATGAAAAAGCAAAATTTTGATTGACATTTATGTTGATATTACGATAAATTCTGATCAACTGACTGTAACCTACTCCAATCAACGGATCCATCACCGTTGTAACCACATATAAAACAAAATCAACGGACAATTCATCCGTTTAGCCGAATGACCAGTGTGAAATACTATAAAAAGACTTTTCAGTTGTGTTAAAGAAAGCGTAATTGTAGTTTGTGGAGATACTAATCGCAANGTCTCGTTTCGTCGCTTTCGTGTGTACGTATGACTTACGAAAGAGACGAAAGAAAGACAAACGAGTTGTCCTTCTTAAATTTAAAAATAGATCATCATGCCATCTATAAAATAAATGTAAAGTAACAGTCCGATGCCATAGTACAAAGTTCAAGGAAAAAATTAATTTGTGTTACATGCAGTACTTGAACCATATGAACAGTAAACATTCATAGTAGCTATTATATATTTTGAGCATTTTATACGAGGAGGGGGGTCTTCATTAATAAGACGTATGAATTTCTCTCATTTCATTGAATCAGATCTATTAAATATTTTAAAATACACATTTTACAATGCTAATTGTGACAGTTTGATGCAATCAGGTCATGTTGAGATTTCCTCTTGAACCA
Source organism: Modiolus philippinarum (assembly GCA_002080025.1). NCBI lineage: Eukaryota > Metazoa > Mollusca > Bivalvia > Mytilida > Modiolidae > Modiolus > Modiolus philippinarum. Next base: position 34,247 of record MJUU01071956.1, read on the forward strand.
TAGCCTATCTATATTGAAATTCATTAAACGTATTTTCCTATATTTTTACTATGTCATATCCATTTCAAATTTGGCGGTGTAAATTTTGATATAAAAAGAATTATATGGTATTATATGGCCCTCATCGTATGCTATTCTATTGTTTAGACCTACTCGCTGATCTTTCTTATACCTTTTATTTTATTTTATTTATTTTTTTTTTTCATTTATTTTATTTATTTTTTTGGTGGGGGTGTTTCCTCTACGTTAAAGCATGACATATAGTTTACTCGTTCAAACATATCTTGTATCTTGACTGGCGAATGATTTCGGCTTTTCCGTCTTCCATTGAAGCAAGTTTTATCCGCTCTAGTGTTAGTCGACATGAAAAGTAATTTTTTTTTTTCAGTTTTGGCGTTTCCGGTACGATTTATTCATTTCAATCTCCATTCTTCAATATTTATTGTACAGGATTTTGCTATGTTGATCTTCGTAGACTAGTAAATCAATAGTTGAAAATGTTTTAATTGACAATGTTTGGTGATTTCACCGGCTTGGCAAGCTACCAGTACAAGGTTGCACTCGACCGTTTAAGGTAGTTCGATCCTAATAAAAATATCAGACAGAATTTTTTTCTTTTCAGATATTTTGTAGGTCTTTACCTATATGTTCCGAAAATAAAATAAAAATGATATGTCACCGATCATCTTTTCCTGTAATCAAGCTTTGAAAATCAGGCCAAATTCAGTATTTTTCAGCAATATTTACAAAGAATATATAGGGAACTGTGAGAACGTGCTTATTGTTTATCTTTCATATAAAATAAATATCAGACAGATTTTTTTTTTGATATTTCAGAGATATATACTTAAGCTATATGTTACGCTGAAAAAATCTACATGTCACCGTTCGATTAAGAAAGTTATTTGATATAGTTTACGTAATAGACAATATTTACGGGTAAAGGGAGCTAATTGGCGGGAAAGTGTATGTCAATCTATTCTGACGTCACAAGGAATAGGCCAATACAGGATTTTTCCGGTTTGAAAATCAAGTCAATTCCGCATCCGATTCGTGTTACACAAATGCGCCAATCGAATGCGCCGTGTATTAGTGTCGATCTACCTTAAAGACTTGACAAGATTTAATTAGCTTGACAAACACATGCATTCAGTCGTCGTCTTAGAAATTGTCTAAAAATAATATTGGAAATGAATAACATGATATGCAGTTAATGGTCCCCTTCGTGTCATTTAGGTTGTGGTTCGTCGTGAAAGGTTTCTTTCGTCGGGTTACGTCGAGTTTAGTCAGAATGTGAAATATCTCTATTATGCAAAAAATGTAAGTTACGTCCCATCTTTTCTAACAACATTACCGTAAAAACGGGGATTAGAAATGCCCTTAGTAATAAGCTGTTTGCGAGTAACGCCATATTTAGATATTAAATATTCATATCTGTTATAAAACTTTTTAAAGGTATTCAACAACTTATGAAAACTAGGCTGTATGACAAACGCATGACTTTAGTTTTTTCAATGGTCAGCTTCCCTTTTCTTGGTAGCAACATTCTAAAAGCGCCGGTATATGAAGTTTACATCTCTCAACTCACTGGCTACTCAAGGGCTCGTGGTCAATACAGTGACCACCTTGAAAGAGTTCGGTTGCTTATAATTAGGATAATTATGTTACCCATAACTTGAAGTCATCACTTCAGAAGTTTTACGATCGACATCATGATCTTGTGATTGTTGGATAAATTTATGATTCATCGTACTTTCTTCCAAAAAAATCAAAATATCCATATTAAGGCTTTGCCGATGTCTCAACTAAATACCACATGCAGAGAAGGGAATTTCCTTCATTATTCGAAGTTTGCAAAGTGTACTTTCTTGATTTGGAAACTGTATATGTCTTCTTTGCTAGGTGTTATTCTGTAAAAATTTTATTGTAAAGATATATTTTCGTGACATGTAGGTGGTATTTTCCATTTCCGTAAATCCTTTTTTTTTCATATTTTTGTGAGGAAATGTTGTTTTCTTGATTTTGTTCATGCTAATCGGCTGATAATGTTATAATTATGGATTTTACTTTGCGTTTTAGTAGAATATAATTCCAGTTGTAAATGCAACGCCCTTTCATTGGTTAACGTCACGAAAAACAGAGAAGTTATTTTTTCCGATAAACGTATCTTGCCCATGAATACATTCCGACGAAAAATATCGCAGTATACGGTGACGTCAAATTCAATGAAAACGTTGTTTAAGTGAAAAGAATTGGAATTATAAGAAATAAAAGTAGTTTTGGAGGAGTTTATTCAGTTTGTGAGTGAGTCGGCCGCGTTTACACATCGATAAACTTAATTCAAAATTGTGTCCCAGGAATAGGAGGGCCTTACAACATGGTTGCCGTTACTAGAAATAGAACATAGGAGTAAATTGCCATTTTTTGCATATAACTAAAAAAACCATTACAGATATAAAAATTCTGACAAAGTAAAAATGACCATCATGACAAAATCTACCCGCCCTGCAATTTTGAAAAAAAATCCCAAAACCCGTCCTGGGAGTTATTGCCCGTTTTCCGCAAAATTTTCAAAATTTTAATATTTTCATTTTTACAAATGTAGCTCACCTGGCTATGCCAGGGTGAGCTTTTGCCATCATTTGGCACCCGTCGTCCGTCGTCTGTCCGTCGTTAACTTCTCATTCAAAGATATCTCCTCTGAAACCATTGGGCCAATTGGAACCAAATTTGGTCACAATTGTCATTTGGTGGTCCCATTTAAAATTGTATCCGGCAGGTCCCGTACCTCATCCCAGATGGCCACAAGCGGGAACATAGTTTTAACATTGGACCCTATGGCAAAGACATTCAAAGATCTTTTTCTCAGAAACTACTTGTCAAGTTAAACCCAACCTAGCCACAATGGTCCTCAAATGGTCCCATCCAAAAAAGGTATCCAGCAGGTCCGTGCGTCATCCAAGATGGCCGCCAGCGGGGAACATAGTTTAAACATTGGACCCTATGGAAAATACATTCAAAGGTCTTCTTCTCAGAGACTACTATTCCAATTTAAACCAAACTTAGCTACAATGGTCCTTAGATGGTCCCTTCCAAAAAAGGTATCCGGCAGGTCCGTACCTCATCCAAGATGGCCGCCAGCCGGGAATATAGTTTTAACATTGGACCATTGAAAAAAAATTCTTCTTAATAGAAACTACACGTCCAATTAAAAACCAAAGTCCAATTATAACTAAACCTAGGCACAATGACCCTTAGATGGTCACTGCCAAAAGAGTTATTCACCTGGTCTGTACCTTATCCAAAATGGCCGCCAGCGGGGAACATAGTTTTAAAATTGGACACTATGGATTTTCTGGGGAACCCCTGTCCAAATTAATATTTGAATTTTGGTATGAAAGATGAAGTGTTGTTGCCTTCAAATAACTTTTATATAACAGAAAGAGATCAACTTTAAATGGCAAAAATGTTCAGCATATCAAGATCTACCCACCTAGAGATTTTAAAGAAAATCTGAATACCTATATAGGAGTTATTGCCCTTTATTGGTCAATTTTTTGTAAGTTTATACATTTTGACTATTAAAAAAACAATTTGAGAAAGAGGTTAAGATGGGATGCAAAAAAATTCAGTATCTCAAGACTACATTTTATCATCACGGTGGAAGTTGCCGACATCTTCCAAGATGGTTCCCAGCTAAAAACTTAGTTCAACATTGGCTCTTTGTAAAAATATATTCAAAGATCGTTTCCTCTGAGACTGCCTGGCCAGTTGGAATCATACTTGCTCATAACTGTCCTTTTTGAAACATGTGTCTGCCAAGGCCCCATCAGATCCGAGATGGCCGCCAACGGGGAACTTAGTTTAGCCTTGGATCCTATGTTGAAACACATCCAAAGATCTTTTCATCTGAAAATGCCTGTCAAATTGGAATCATACTTTGTCACAACTGTCCTCAGTTGGTCTCCTTTGAAAAATGTGTCCGACAAGTGGCCATCAGATCCAAGATGGGCACCAGCAGGATACATACAATTTTTACATTGGACTCTATGGGAAAACAGATTCAAAGATATTCCCTGCGTTTACCTGGCCAGTTGGAATCATATTTGGTCACAACTGTCCTTAGTTGGTCCCCTTTGAAATATTTGTATGACAAGTACCCAACAGATAGATCCAAGATGGCTGCCAGCGGGGAACATTGTTTTACATTAGACCTTATTAGAAAACACATTCAAAGATCTTCTCCCCTGAGACTACCTGGTGAGTTCGTGAGAAAATCAAATTCAAAACTCAGACTGTAAATTAGAACCAGAAAAAAGCAATGATCAGCAAATTCAAGTACTTTGATCGACGTGTTATGTCTCTTTTTCTTCTAATTGTCTTGTTTTTTACTTGTATTTAGAGTCGGACTATAATATCATTCCTTGTTGTTAATTTGTCTTTGTAGATTCTGAGAATATCCAAAATCTAATATGGACACCATACCCAAAGAATTACATTTTGATGGTGATGCCAAGTCATCTTCGAAAAGTGGAAAAGAAAACAAGAAGAAAGAGAAAAATTTTGAAAAACCTCATAACAAAGAAGATGAAAAGAAATCCAAATCGACAAAATTAACTAGTGTAGATGAAAGAAAAAGCATCAAACACGAAATAAGACAAAATAAACTAGAATCTAAAACCAAAGTACAAACTGTTTATCTAACAGTCACCAATTTTGGAGGAAATGAGACAGACTTAAAAACATTGTTAGAAAAAGTGTCAAGAAAAACATTTGTTTTCAAAAGGTATTGGACTACAGAGAATGATTCAAATTGCATTGTTGAATATCCCAGTGCAAGCAAATTGAAGGATGCTACTTATGCTTTTCAGGAACACAATAAAATATCTAATGTAAAAATACTGATTGCTACACAACATTCCAAATCTCAAAATATCCCAAATCTTGAAGAGTATTTGAACAAAATGTATGATGACGCTAGAAAAGTCCTATCACGTCATCAGGCAAAGATAGATACAGTCAGAAATAAAATTGAACAAACAGGACGTAAAGAGAAAGAATCGTTTCCCACGGAATCATGCACATCGAAGCAAGAAGACGAAATCAGAGCATTAGAATTTAAACTTCAAGAAATGGAAAATCAAAAATCAGAATTTAAAAATTTATTAAACTATTTGATAGAAAAGCTTGAAATGTCGAGAGACAGCAAAAAAGTTGACACTATTTTGAAAGAGACTTATAAAGATTTTCAAATCGAATGTAACAGACTAAAGAATGCTTTACCAATGTACGCAAAAAGAACAGAAATTAGTTCCATGGTAAAACATAATCAGGTCTCCGTGCTGTTAGGTGAAACAGGTTCTGGTAAAAGTACTCAAATAGCACCGTACTTGTACCAAGCACGAATGGCAAACTCTGGACTCATTGTTTGTACACAGCCACGAAAAATTGCAGCCATTAGCCTGGCAACTCATGTAGCTCAAGAAATGGGGACTTCCGTGGGTCAGCTTGTTGGATATAGAGTTGGCATGCAAGCTAAAACGTCACACTCTACACGAATTATTTACATGACTGATCATATCCTTCTCAACGAGTGCTTAAAGGATGAATCGTTGTCGGCATACTCCTGCATTATTGTTGATGAGGCTCATGAACGCAGCATATATACCGATCTACTTCTAGGAATGATTAAAAAGTGCATCGTCAAAAGAAAAGATCTCCGCGTGGTTATAACGTCGGCAACCATCGATCCTGCAGTTTTTGTTGAATACTTTAGAGGGGAATGTCCAGTGTTGTCAGTGGCTGGTCGTATGTTTCCGGTTGATATTGTTTGGCCCGAGGATGAATATGCAAATGATCAGTATGAAAAGGCGGCATTAACAAAAACGATACAAGTTCATCAAACAGAGGAAAAAGGCGATATTTTAACATTTCTCACTTCTCCATTGGAGGTCGAAAAATGTTGTACAGAATTGAAAAGAACTCTTTCGAAAGAAGATAACTTCATTTGTTTGCCATTACACGGACGCTTGCAAGCAAATGAACAGCAAAAAGTATTTGATGCACCTCCAAACGGAAAAAGAAAAATAGTATTTGCAACCAACAGCGCAGAAACCTCTATTACCATTCCAGGCATAAAATACGTCATTGATACGGGAATGGCCAGGGAAATGCAGTTTGATCCAAAAAGAAACATTAACACTCTGTGTGTAACAAATGTGACGAAAAGCTCTGCTGATCAAAGAAAAGGTCGAGCTGGAAGAACAGAATCAGGAAAATGCTTCAGGTTATATTCTGCCGAAACTTATAGTAATATGGAAACCAGTTCTAGACCAGAAATTTTACGGGTACACTTAGGACAGGCACTGCTGAAACTAATGGAATTGGGGGTTGAACCTTTAGAATTTGAGTTTGTGCAAGCTCCACCACGAGAGGCGATGAATGCTGCAATGGATGCACTAGCATCGGTTGGGGCAGTTATGAAAAACAAGATAACAGATCTAGGTAGATGGATAGCAAAGTTACCATTAGATCCTAAATTTGGAGCGTTTGTTTATCAAGCTATCGATGCAGATGTTGGCATTGAAGCAATGGTTTTATCTGCTTGCTGCTCATCAGGCGGATCAATTTTTTATAGATCAGGAACAGATAAAGAGAAGGCCATGGCTGATAAACTCAAAGTTAGATTCTGTCATGAAGGAGGCGATTTATTGACTATGTTAAATGTTTATAGGGAATGGCATATTCAACCAGAAAAAGAAAAGGGCACCTGGTGCTCCAAAAATTCTATCAATGGAAAGGCTATTCGTGGAATTCGAGAAACTGTTAAGGAGGTCCTAAATGTTTTGATTAAAGATACAGGATTAAATCTTAAATTCAAATTAAACTCACCCTCTGATGTCGATCAAAAACTACAAAAGTTGTTATTCGAAACATTCAAACGAAACATTTGTCGATTTTTGGGACATGTAAAGGCAGGATATCTTGTTGTTGAGAAGAAACGAATAGTTCAACAATTTCCTGGATCACCTTTAAAAATGCTAGGATTACAGCCAGATTGGATAGTTATGGAACAAACTCTCAAAACATATAATGACTTTGCTGTGAACGTATCATCGGTTAAAAATGAATGGGTACAAGAGGCAGTTAATGATGGCTGGTTACAAATAGATTTAGAACACATAAATAAACAAACAGTTGAACAGGTTGCGATTTTTGAGGTAGGAGAGCAAATTTACAAAAATTTTGTTGGAATAAGGCATTCAAAATTAAGAGAGCTAGAGGATGAAATGAAATTAAAAAACCCAAATACAATAACGTTCCTATTGGCATCTAAAGAATTAGGGGAAATAGAAGTGTATGCGCAGCAGAATTGTGAACATATATCCAATATGATAAAAGACCGCATAGATCACCTAAAAAAGCAAATGAAGGAAAAGAAATCGGAACAATTCTTATCGACTGCAAACTCCGGTGTACGTGTCGTCCTTGGTGCAGGTTTGCAGATAGACGACGTATTAATGCCCGATGAATATAAAAGCATTATTGTATATGGAAACCAGGCAAGCCTAGAAACTAAAACCTCAACAGATATGATACAAATATTCGAAAAGTATGGACGAATTGCACAAACTGAGGAATTCAAAAGGACCAAAAACAAAAGAGATTGGGGGAAAATCACATTTGAAAACAAAGAAAATGCTAAAAATGCTGTTCATATGAAGACAACAAATCAAGATATATTCGCCCGCCCTAGTATCAAATTGCAGAAAAATGATGTCCACTCATTTCGGTGTAAGCTACAGTGGTGTAGGCGGCCATCAAGAGGTTTTGGATTTGTTAGGTTCAAAGAGCAGTCAGTGGTCCAGAGGTCTTTTCATGCATCAATATCAGTTGGCGGAACACGTGTTAAAATTAAACCCAGTAAAACACACGACAACGAAATACACGTCGGCAATCTAAATCAGAATGTTGACGAAAATGTTCTCCGTCAAGGATTTGAAGATGCCCTCATGCTTTCATCTGCCGACATAGAACGAGTAAGCGTTACGAGGCAGAAAGTGAACACCGAGCCACATATACTGGATTCATTTCGACAACGCATCGATCGAAAAATCGCAGAATATGTTAAAACAGGAACATATGAAGTTGACGTAAGACCTCCGAAAGACGCCGATTTCACTTACTTAGCATTTGTTACATTTTCTAACCCAGAAGAAGGACATGCTGCTTTCAGTGGCATTAATAATAGATTCGAATTAAACAATGCAATTGTTACGATGAAAATAGACTTAAGATCATCTGTCATGATACCAAAGCTTGTGTATGAAAAGTACTCCACTGGTGTCGAAAGCCTAGTAGATGCACACAAAAATAACAGAGGAACGACAATTCGACAAAAAACATTGAAAAACGGGAACGTAATCTTAGAAATCCACTCAGACAGTTCAGCAACAATGGTGCAAGTGAAAAGTGATATTTTGATGGAAATTAAGGGAAGCACAATGAATAATGAATCAAACGAAGACATATGTCGATTGTTTACAAGAGACGGCAAAGAGCAAATAAAGCGGGTAATGGAAAAAACCAACACAATTATCATAGCAGATGAACGGATGCTTTCTTTAGCAGTTCATGGATCAAAAACTGACAAGCAAAATGCAATCATAGCTCTAACAGAATATTTAAAGGAACTTAAAAATGGGAAAATGAAAATGATCTGTCTAAGAGGCAATGACAAACCACCAGAAATTATGAAAGAATTGATGTTATTATACGAGTTTGATCTCAATAAACTTAAAACAGAAACTGACATAAAGTATCTTGAACTCAATCTTCGTTCCCACAACGTCACATTAATTGGTGATACCAAGGCTGTTGATAAATGTTCCGGGGTCATTGAAGATGTTATTTCTTCAATCATTGAGAAACGTAAGATAACAAACTTAAGACCACCGCAAGTTCGGGACTGTGTGATTTGTTTTTGCCCAATAGAAGACGGAGAAATTTACAGACTTGAAATTTGTGGACATTCTCACTGTAAAGGTTGTGCTGAATTGCAGTTTAAGTCAGCTGTACAGGGCAATTCGTTTCCAATAACGTGTAGTAGCGATGGATGTAACGAACCATGGTCTTGGAAAGATTTATACAGTTTGATCTCCAAAACTGGATTGCTACTTACAGACCTTGTTCAAAAAGCAACACATTCGTACGTCTCTCAGAATAAAAGTGAATATCGTTTCTGCCAAACCGCTGATTGTCCGTTGATTTATCGTGTAACAGAAAGGGAAAAACTTTTTACCTGTCCAGAATGCGAGATCCGTATTTGCACTGCATGTCACAGACAATTTCACGATGGTTTTCCGTGTGAATTTTTAAAAACTGAAAACGACAATGAGAGCTTAAAACTGTGGATGCAACACAATGCTGAGAAAGCTAAATTTTGTCCGAAATGTTCCACTCCAATTGAGAAAATTTCCGGTTGTAACCGCATTCATTGTATTGGCTGTAAATCCGAAATCTGCTGGGTGTGTCTGGAATATTATACAACATCCTCAGAATGCTATGATCACATGCAAAAGATACATGGAACTTACTTTTAAAAGCGATTTCAAAGTTTTAAATTCACTAAATTCAAATTTTAGGTTGATATTACGTTGCAATTAATCATGTAAGGTTGACATATCTGATTATCAAGCCACAAGGAACGATACAATTATAGATTTTGCAAATTCTGTAAATATTATAAAATCATTATAATATCTACATATTACAAAATTTGTGTTTTTACTTATTATGATGTGCGTAATTTAAAATTCCATTATTTAAAAACTAAATGGTTTTAAAAGAATAAGCTGTTTAAAAACACCTGCTAACGTATCATCGAAAAAATTAATGAATTACCAAAAATAATATTTGGACGAAGCTTGTTTAGTCGGAGATGATTGAACTCTTAAGCGGCGGTTGCTTGCACTTCCACTAGTGTTTGCTTTTATTATGTCGCCCCTGACGTAGTCGGGACGACATATTGTTTTTTGCCCGCTTCTCTTTTTATTCATTTTTAAGTCTCTCTATATCTAAAAAAACTATTAAATTTAGTTCATTAAATCTTCATAGGAAGTTGTGTGTAATACAAAATCAACTTCAATGGTGTTGAGAATTTCAGAATAGCTGCAGTAGCCATGAAAACTACAACAAAAAACTTGAAATTTTGAGAACAATCGTTTTATATGCTACAAGTTATGTTTTGATTTCAGCAATATAAATAAAGTAATTTATAAGGGGAGCCCCTGTCCAATTTTTTTTATTAAGCCGGGGTCTTATAATGTTTAGAAATACTATATGGAATTGCGTTTGGGAGACTTTTGTGTTTCGCTTGCGAACACTGTTATCACTTGTTATTATTAAGTCTCCCAAACATTTTGTTTCTGGTCCGTTTCTTAGTTATTAAGTCTCCCAAACGAAGTTGGGAGACTTATTATTTTTGTGGCGTTTCTTATTATTATTCTTCTTTTTATTATTGTTCTTTCTTTTTTCTTTCTTCCACCTATTTTTGTCCGGCATAGATGGGATTCAGCAGCCCAATAGTCAGACTTGTGTTACATGAAAATTTTACCGTGCGTGTTATAGAAATTTACTGTTTTTATCAAAATTCAAACCAGTTAAAAATACGGAGGCTTCATTCCGTGTATGACACTCGGTAGATGTCCTTGGTAATGGATTTGGCTTCCTATTTCGATATTTTTGGAAATGCGTACTTCTTTTTTTTTACTACTTAAGGATTATGGCTTTCTATATCATTTGATTTTAATGCAGCTGATGAGAGGTTACTCCTTGAAATACGTGTATAGCATAACGAAATTTACTGTTTTTCATGCACTTCGGTATTTTTTGTATGTAGTCATATATATTTGGTACAAAGTTTGATCATCTTAACGAAATGTACATCCACCAAAAAAAAAAAAAAAAACACAAAAAACACAAAATTCAAAATGGGTGCCATTTGCAAGATGGCTGCCAAGTTACGTCGGTATTTAAAATTTGTCCGAATTCAATGAATGTGATAAAATCTCAGACATGCCCTTCACATAGTTTATTCATATTTGGCTTAAAGTTGGATCACTAAAATGAGAAAGGCATGAAATGACCACAAAGAAACGTCAAAATTTCAACCTTGTCCAATTTAAATGAAAATTGATTTGTATGCAGATTTTTACACTGCGGACAAGATGCAATGGAAAACATACTCAAAATGTCTACCATTTCAAAGATGGCCACCAAAATACATCAAAATTTTTACTAAATTTCAACCTTGTCCAATTTAAATGAAAATTGATTTGTATGCAGATTTTTACACTGCGGACAAGATGCAATGGAAAATATATTCAAAATGGCTACCATTTCAAAGATGGCCACCAAAATACATCAAAATTTTTACTATATGAGATTTCAACGAAAATTGATTTTAGGTAGATTTTGACACTGCGAACAAGATGGAATCTTCAAATTGGCTGCAAAGGG